>JANPWX010017726.1:0-58926 GCA_024734555.1 Trochalopteron elliotii
AGGGGGGGTGGGGTGGCCTCCACCGCAGTGCTGAGAAGGAGGGGGGGCTGGACACTCTGCTGCTGCACACAGCCGAGTGGGGAATTAGCCTCCCCCCTCACGGGAGCATGCTCCCGACAATTCCAGTCCAATGTGATTTCCACTGATGAGTCGGATGTTCAGATTGCTCTTCTGGTCACAGCGAGATCTAAAGGTCCTGGTATCAATAGGCTTGTACTCTTCAGTCTTCATGATTATTATCCTTTTTGTTTTAAGTTGTTGTTAAAGAGTCTTAATTACTGTTTGTTTTTGGAAGTTGTCCCGATTTTCCTGAGGTGTTGCATCCTGGGATCTTTAATTACCATAAGGGGTGTTACAGTAGGAGACGGGGGGCAGGGGGGTTGAGATAGCCAGGCCGAGTAGAGCGGTGTAGGAGTCTTACGTTGCCATGGAAACGACATTCTTGCTTGACAGGTCATGATATATTACAAACATGAGTACACAGAGTTTTAACATCTAACTTTACAATTCTATAACTAATATAACTAATACTTTCTAACTTTATACTTTAACTTTTAGGAGTTGTTTTAAATTTTATTTTTCACACTGCCGAGCTCGCGGATGGGGTGGCCAGATGAAATCGTTTCCCCACGGGGCCGTGCCGTATTGAATGCCCCCTCCCCGCAGAATCCCTTCCCTGGAGAGATGTTTTTCAACCCCCCTCCCACTTGGCGGTGCCCTGGCAGGCAGTCAAACCATGGCGGGGGACAACAACCCAGATTACACAATCTACCCACGTGGCTGGGCTCCACGGTGCGGCAGGACAGGGGGAGGCGGCGGGATCCCGGTACCGACCGGTGCCATGGCAAGAGGTGAACGTGAGCCTGTGCCTGCATGCTGGGCAGAGCTGGAATACCCCGTGCTTGCCCCGCAGGAGTATTGTGCTTCACCCATGAGAAGCCCCATTTCGGCACTGCAAAGAAGCCCCGTTCCTGCCCCACAAAGGTGTTGTGCAATGCCAACAAGCGCAGTTCCTGCGCCTCAGGCCTGCCACGCTGGACTGGCTCACTCCCGAGATGCACCAAGATACTGTTCCAGCCCGAGCAACTCTGCCATTATGCCAGAGCAATTTGCAAGCACGACTCAGCTGCATGCAGTTCTCAAGACTGCCCCCTCCCCCCCGGAGCTGCCCACACCTCTTGTCACCATGGAAACCCCTGCCCGGAGCTGGTTGGCTCAGTCCACAGACCACACCCACAGCCCCGCCTCCGCTGGCCATGCCTGCCTGCCACTGCAACACGGGGGTGGGGCCCAAGATGATGTCGCCTCAGATGCCCAGATGTTATTACTACATCATACCCGGAAATACACCGGAACCAGGAAGTGCCAACGCCACCCCTCCTACACCCAGCTCCGCTCCTGCCACAACACCATCGCATCTACAGCCACGAGACACCCACACAGGAAACCCAAATCCCCACCCTGCCACCAGCTTCGGAGAACAAGTCCCTGCAAGTCTGCCTCCTTCGGCTCCAGTCCCATTGATGTTCCGGTCAGAAGCCATCCCCACACGTGACCCAGTTGTCTTCTGGATGGAGGTAAAGCAACAGGCGATTAGAAGTGGGGATATAGAGGAGGCTGAACTAATTTCTGTACCCAGGTATCCACCATCATCAGAAAGCTGGCAGCAGGAGGGGGGAGAAATTGCAGCATACCCAGTTATACAAGGTAATGGCAATACACCTGACAAGTATGTTCCCTTTAATTGGCAAACCCTTTCAGAGCTACGCCAACTGGCTGCTAAACATGGGCTAGGGTCACCTGCTGTTGCAAATATACTTCGATTTATAACTGCTACTGTACTAACTCCATATGACATGAAGCAGATAGCCACATTACTCTGCACTACAGTGTGATATATAGGATGTCTGAATCGATGTGGAAATCCTATGCAGAGCGCCAGGGACTGGAAAATTCAAGGGCCCCACAACAAGATCCATGTTTTGGAGCAGGGATTTCGCAACTTATGGGACTACCCCCCATAGAAGACCCACAAACTTAAGCATGCCTGACCCCCCCAATCCTAGCCCAAGCAAAAGACTTAGCAATGCAAACTCTAACAAAAGTTATAAATATGTCTGTGCCACCAAAAGTTATTCAAGAATAAAACAAAACCCCAATGAATTATATATGCAATTCATAGAACGTTTGCAAGATGCTATGGAAAAACAGATAGCAAACAGTGAAGCAAGGAGCCAATTAATACTACAGTTAGCACAAGATAATGCAAATGAGGACTGTAGAAAAGTAGATGCATTACCTAAAGAGAATCCATCCCTAGAGGATATGATAAATGCATGTGCTAAGGTTGGGACTGGATCTCACAAAATAGATATTTTAGCTAATACTATTACAGCTGCTGTTAAACAAACACCCCAATGCTTCAAATGTGGACAACAAGGCCACATGAAGGCAAACTGTCCACACCAGCCTATACCACAGGGGGCACTTCAAGAGCAGAGAGATATGAATACAAACTGCAGCTGATGTGGGAGATTCCAACATATGGCCAAGGTATCCAGGTCTAAATCTCATGTTAATGGACAATTTCTCCAGAACCAGGGAAATGGGAAACTGAGCATGAGGGGAAAATGCACGACGAGTATTTTCCTATCCTCCGGTACAAGTCTGTGCGACCAGCTCACAGCCAGGACAAGAGGATCAACTAGCATGGATGTATCCACCTCAATCCCAATAACCATAAACTCATTACAGGTACATAAAGTCCCTCTTGAAGCCCAGGGGCCCATAGGGGAAGGACTGAGTACACTGCTTCTGGGAAGATCCAGTGCCACACTGCAAGGTGTCTTTGTGCACCGTGGTGTGATAGATGCAAACTTCACAGGACATACACGCTACAGTATCAACCCTTATTCCACCCATGACTATCCCTGCTAATACCAAAATTGCTTGGCTCATTCCTTTCAAGTCTTCTGTCCCCAAAACAGATGCCAGGCAGTGAGGAGACCAAGGCTTCTGATCGACAGGACCTCCCCAGGTTTGCTGGACTCAGGTCATAGGCGAGCAAAGACCTAATATGGTTGGTACTGTTACAATGTCTCAAGCTAAGCCTTCACAGATAAATGTCAATGGCTTAATTGACACAGGAGCATGTCACCATCATCTCTGCCCACACTTGGCCTCCATCGTGGCCCACCAAGCCTGCTGGATCTACTGTTGCTGGCCTTGGAGGGACCACACAAAGCCGTTTGAGCAGCAAGCCTGTTTTGGTAAAAAATCCTGAAGGACAAACAGCTACAATTTGTCCATACATCACTGCAGCACCACTTAATCCCTGGGGGAGGCATGTCCTATCTGCATGGGGAGTCCAGGTGGGAATGGATTTTTGACAGGGGCCACTGTATTAGAGGGCGTAAAGTATCCCACAATAGCTCTAAAATGGCTCACTACTCAGCCTGTGTGGGTACCACAGTGGTCCCTTGAAAAGGAGAAACTAGGCACCCTAAAACCCCTGGTACAAGAACAACTGGTTCAAGGACACATAGAACCATCTATGAGCCCTTGGAACACCCCAGTATTTGTTATAAAAAAGAAATCTGGTAAGTGGAAGTTGCTCCATGACCTGAGAAAAAACAACTCTGTGATGGAGAACATGGGGGCTCTCCAGCTTGGTAGGCCATCCCCTACCATGATACCTGCCTCCTGGGACATCCTGATTGTGGACTTAAAAGACTGTTTTTTCACTATTCCATTGCATCCAGATGATACCCCAAAGTTTGCCTTTACCGTGCCTTCTATTAATAACACTGCACCAGTGCAGCGTTATCAATGGCAGGTTCTACCCCAAGGCATGCAAAACAGCCCCACAATTTGTCAGTGGTATGTTGCTCAGGCACTGTCATCAGTGAGAGAACAATTTCCAGGGGCATCCATTACATGGATGACATTTTAATTGCAACCCAAACCAAAAAAGAACTCTCACTGATTCAACTTAGCCTGTTGCAAGCATTAAAAACATTTGAGCTGCAGGTAGCACCAGAGAAAGTGCAGCAGCAACCACCCTGGAAATAATTGGGACTCAAAATAATGACTCAGACTATACAGCCACAAACAATTTAGTTTTCAACCAAAATTCTAACTCTAAACAATGCACAAAAACTTTTGGATACCATCAACTGGGTCAGACCTTACCTAGGACTGACCAACTCTCAATTAGCACCTTTATTTGACCTGCTAAAGGGTGACCCTGAGTTAACTTCCCCCAGAAAATTAACCCCAGAGGCAAAAGCTGCTCTTGAAACAGTAGAGCGAGCCATCACAAACAGACAAGTCCACTGGATGTGCCCAGAGGTATGCATCACTGTATTCATTCTCTTTGTTGATTTTCACCCTACTGGTGTTATTGGACAGTGGAATACTCACTGGCTTGGCCCTTTGCACATTCTAGAGTGGATGTTTCTACCTCACCAACCAAAAAAGACAGCACCCACTGTCTTTGAACTAATCGCACAGTTAATTATCAAATGTCGCCACAGGTGTTTACAATTGAATGCTAGAGGTCCTTCAAAAATTATTATTCCTGTGACACAAGAGCAATTCGAATGGTGTTTTGCTAACAGTACAGCCTTACAAAGTGCTTTGCAAAATTTTTCAGGACAAATCGCTTATCATTTACCAAGCCATAAATTGCTGAAATTGAGTGAAGAAACTGTACTCTCTCTAAAATCTCTAAACAGCCAAACACCATTAAAAGGTGTTACAGTGTTCACTGATGGTTCTGGGAAAAAGGGGAAAGGCCATTGTAACATGGAAAGAGGAAGGTGAGTGGCAAACGTTGGAGGGTTATGAAAATGGATCACCACAGTTAGTAGAACCGCATGCCATGGCTATGACCTTCCAACATTTTCCCCACACCCCTCTAAATGTTGTGACTGACTGCCTATGTTGCTGATATCACACAGAGATTAGATTGAGCACTGCTAAAGGAAATTGATAATGCACAACTATTTGATTTAGTAAAAACTCTGTGCCACACTATCCAAGCCAGAACTTGCCCATATTACGTATTACACATCAGAAGTCACACAAATTTACCAGGATTCATCACAGAGGGCAATGCTCGAGCAGATAAGCTAGCTGGCCCTGCTTGGACAGCACCACAGCCAGATGTGCTAGCACAAGCAAAGGCATCACATGATTTTTTCCACCAAGGTGTTCGAGCCTTACAGCGACAATTCCAGCTGTCAAACACAGAGGCTCCTAATATAGTTAACACCTGTGCTGACTGCCAAGGCCACACTGCACTGCTGCAGATGGGGGTAAACCCTCGTGGACCAAGGGGCTTTGCAAGTCTTGCAAACTGATGTCACACACATCCCTGAATTCAGACATCAGAAATATGTACATTTATCCATTGACACCTTTTCATCAGCAATATGGGCTACAGTACACACATGAGAAAAAGGTCAGGATGCCATTGCACATTGGAGATCAGCCTTTGCTGCTTCAGGAATCCCCCATACCATCAAAACAGACAATGGCCCTGCATACATTTCACAAAAAATGAGACATTTTCTACAGCTCTAGGGTGTGTCACACCACACAGGTATCCCCCACTTAGCAACAGGACAAGCCATTGTAGAAAGAGCACATGGCACTTTAAAACATTTACTTGAAAAACAAAAGGCAGGAATGTGTGGTGAATCCCCATAGAGTAGGGTAGCTAAGGCTGTCTATACATGGAATCATCTGAGAGTATTAGAAAAGTCCCAGAACCCAGTCATTTTAAATCACTTTCTATCACTACAGTCATCCGGTGATAATCAAGTCGCCAAAACCCAAGGTAATGGTACGAGACCTTGTCACCAATAAATGGGGAGGTCTGTGGAATCTCATTACCTGGGGACAAGGATATGCCTGTGTTTCTACAGACACTGGAACACATTGGGTGCCTGCCAGATGTGTCCATCCTGCCTTACAACCTGTCCAAGACCACAAGCAGCATCTTCCTGACAGACCGTCAACAGACGTTGTGGAGCCATGTGTTGAACAGTGATGAAAACGGCTTCTTCACCTACCTCATGGAGATCTGAGACTCTTAAAGTGACATTTCATTTAAGGATTCTATTTGTTTACCAACTGTTTTTCTGTTTACAAAGTGTTTTTTCTGTTTACAAATTGTTTTTCTGTTAATTGGTTTTTCTCACAGTTCTAAAAGTTGAATGTTTTCTTGTTTTAGTGTTAAGTTGCAATTTGTAATCATAAGCAGTTAACCTGTGTGCATGCTAGACTAAAAGACTGTGATCTCACCTGATAGCTCCTGGAAGTGAGTGCTGCAACTCCAGTGGTACACATCACTGGCTGAGGAGAATTGTTTGTCAAAACCTCATTCAAATTAAACCAATGCTGTCTTCTGTTACCCTGTCTGCAAAAAGGGCCCTTGAAAATAGGATAATAGAAAACAGTTTGCATCTTTAATAAAAACAAAAGGAGGAAATGTAGCAATATACAGCTGGTTTATAGCTGGATATAATGAGTCTGATCATAACAGACCTAATTTGGCTGACCTGGCTTGTTCTAGAAGTCCCTAGGGGAACAAAGACCTCAGCTTCCCCACCTAAGCCTTGGATGCAGACACACCACTGGCCAGAGATCTGGGTGGTGCAGAGATTCCCAACCACAAGGCTTCCCAAGCCCGGGAAATTCAAACTGGCTATAAAAAGAAGCTTGGAACAATAAAGTGGGTTACTGGCTGTTGTCCAGGACTCAGAAGAGGTCTGTGTTGTGCGCCTGTCTCCAACCCACAGACCTCGTGTTACAGGGCTAATCAAAAATTCTAATTAATTTAAACACATTTTTTGGGATGATCATGCATGTGTTTTCTTTAGGAAAGGTATAAAGGTATAGCCTTAAAGCTGTAGGACAAACCATTTTTGTTAATTAGCAGTTCCTGTTAATACTTTCTCATGTATAGTTTTTAACCTTTTTGTAATCTCAAATGACTTTAGTTCTGTGATTAATATCTGCATATTTAATTGCAAAAATTTAACATTAAAAGTCATGGTTATATTTTGGTTTAAAAATAAGAAAACGTGATTAGTATTTTAAATATGAAAGGTAGTTAGGGTTAGGTTTCTCATTCTAGTGGTAATCTTTTCACATTAGGGAAAATGTAAGGTGGAAGTTGTTTTCTAGAAAGAACACCTTGAAAAAGAAATATCAGTTAGAATTATTACAGAAGCTTCTATTCATAAAAGGCAGTCTTAAATTAGGGATCTGTGATAGTGGTAACATAGGCATAATATTAACAGACTCTTTAAATCGTGTAGGAATGGCTATTTGAATAGTAAAGGCAGGAAAATTGTAATTTGTTGTAGCAAAATACAAGTTTAGCTTGCAGCTGCAAACACTCCTGACAGCAATTGACAAATTAATTTCAAAACAGTGGGTTTTGTTTTTCAGGTGTATAGAGCAAGCATGATGCCTGCAGAGTGCACAAAAGCAAAATCAACAAGCATTGTACTATAAACTTTAGGACACATTTGGCAAACTGTTGTCTACATTTATAACATTGGCGTGATACCTTCATAGTAACTGCAAAAGAATTAGCTAACAAAGATATGTTATATGAATCGGTTTCAACTTTAGCACATGCAGATGCTGCAGTCCTCCTTCTTGAGGAAGGGGCTATTAAACCAGCGTAATCTTTTCTTCCATTTAGTATCAGCTTATTAGAGTCTGCAGGGTACAAGAGCTTTGGTAGAGTCAAAGCAGTATCAAGCGGGGCAGCTGTGGGGCTCTGCTGACATACTGGAGAGCAACTGCACTTTACTAGGCACACGCTGCTGTGTGTGGGGGGTAGGAACTCTGCGCTGCCTTTGTCGGCATTGCCTTGTCTGGCACTGCTAAGTTCCTTGGTTTGCCCCCACTGCCCATATGCAGGGAGCTGTTGATGTCCTGCTGGGCCTGCCAAGAGGGTGGCCCACCCTCCGCCATTGCGTGGTGGCTGTGCCATGCGGCTGGCACCATTTTTTTGGGATGACTCGATCGTTACTGCCCCCACAGCACCACGTCTCTGCATGCCTCTCCCCACTGCCTTCGCCACTGCTTTTTGCTCACCGAGCTCCTAGCAGGGGCTTTGCCCATGCCTTGATCCTTGGTCCTGTCATAGGGGCGGGTGCTCGGGGATCCCCCTTTTGTCGTGGAGGCTTTTGGCATGGCTGAGGTTGGCTCAGAGTGCCATGCGGTCGCAGGCATCTTCTAAATACGGCGGGGTCGCCGCTGCTGTTGTGGCACCGCATTTTCATAGATCTGCACACCCCTTGCCTGCTGCTGCACCTCCATAGAAGGCATATGGAGAAGGAATGCACTACGGGAAAGGGCCCCCCGGCTCTAGCCAATGCTGCACAGCACAGGGCAGTGCGGGCTCTCTTGTGACACTGTTAGGGCTTCCCTTAAGTTTAACAGAATTGGGAGATCGGGGCCATCCCTTGGTTCTCCTCCCACAGTCCCACCAAACTCACAGTTGTTGGCTGGAAGTGGAGAAAGGTTCAGAGGGGCTGTCGTGGTGGCATAAACATCCCTCTTTTTCTGGTCTGTGGATGCAGAGTGGCTGCTTGGATCTGGTTGCAAATGCAACGAAACACAGTGTTCCGCAACTGTGGGTTTTGGTGGCTGCTCAGGCAACCGCAGCATGGGCAAAGTTGTGTGAGATGCAGGGGTAGCCGACATTGGTGGTGGCAGCTCAGCAGTTGCACCATGGGCCGTGCAGACGTATCTGGTGGCCACGGTGGGGGGGTGCTCCAGTCCCAAAAGTGTGGTGCCCTTACACTGCGAGGCTGCTGGCTTCTTCTCTGGTTTTTGGTGACGCAGATCCATTTTTTCTGGTTTCTGGTGAGCACACCGGAGGAAGTCCCCAAGTGCCACGGCAGGGGCGATTCCAGCCACTGCTCACATGTGCTTGGCGCAGCATCCCTTCCCCCGCGGGCTGCCTCCGGCACTCCACCGTCTTGGATGAGTGACTCTGGTGCCATGTGCTCTCTGCCATCTTGGGTGAGTGGCTTCCATGCCATATGCTCTCCACCATTTTGAGCGACTGGCACTGGCGTCTTAGTAGTCACTTTTGCATTTTTCTTGGCTTCCAACTGCCCCAGCCAGTGTTAAACAAGTCTCCATGATTTTATAACGTAAAAAAAAAAAGAAGAGTCCATACCTGGCAAACAGGGTCTTCTGGTACTGAAGCCCGCATTCTCATGCTTCTGACGGCATTTCTGATCCCCCAAAATGGAGGGAGAATCCACATGGCACACTCCACCACCTACCGCAGCACTTTCCACTGCCCGCAGCAATATTCCACTGCCCCGCGGCAATATCCACCGCACTCTCTGCCTTTTGCAGCTCTCTTCACTGCCCACAGCTCTCTGCTGCCAGCAGTTTCTTCTGCTGCCCACAACTCTCAGCCAGTAGCTTTCTCTGCTGCCCACAGTTTTCTGTCCGCAGCTTTCCGCAGCCCAACAGGCTGCCAGCAGCAAATTTTGCTGCCTTCCTGTCTCCCCGCATCCTGGGGCAGCTTGTTGCTATCACGTCAGCAGGTCACCAGATGTTGCTGTGGGGTCGGAGACAGGGAAGTGACACAACACACTGAGTTTGTACAGCAACAACTCACGTTTATTTTCTGGCAGCTCCTTTTATATGGATTTCAAATTTCCTGCATTTACAGATATGATTGGTCAAGGATCTCAACTCTGCCTAGCTCACTGGCCAATTATATGGGTGTATCTGTGCTTCAGAGGGGTTGGCTAAGGTCCTCTGTCTGGGTCGAGATGGTTACCTTTGATATGTTAAGAAGTTAAGCTGGAAAGGAATTTTAAGTTTCTTTTCAAAGGACTGTTTGACCACTCCAACCCTGAATAGTTTAACATTTTAACAGACTGGTGTCCTGGTTTAGGGCAAATTTGGGAGAAAACCCTCAAATAGGGTCCCTCTGGGAAGCAGACCCAAATGGCCCCTCCCCCCTAAACTGGTCTGGGAAAGAACTTCCTCAGAGAAAAGTGGAAAAAACTATTTGTTTAACAAACAAAGTGCCCACAAGCATAAAGAATGAATAATATGAAACAATAAAACCTTCTGTTATTCCAAAGTGAGATGGCAAATTCAGAAAGTCCTTGCTGTGGGTTGTAGCTCAGCTCCCTCGGTCTCTTATCAGCTCCTCCAGTGCTGTCAAAATGCCGAGGTCCAGGCCCCGGTGGACTGCAAGGGACAGCTCTCGGTGCTCCTGTGTTTTTCAGTCCACAGNGGCCCCGGTGGACTGCAAGGGACAGCTCTCGGTGCTCCTGTGTTTTTCAGTCCACAGCAGGTTTAAACAGTCCCAAGAAAAAGAAAAAAAAATGGTCCAGGGAACTTCTCTGCCTCAGCTAGCTAAACTAACTAAAAGCAAAAAAGATTTCTGTGCCGCTGCTGTCCACGCCTCAGACGAACACCCGCCGGAGAAGGAATGCAGAGGAGTGAACACTGTTTTCTCAAAACAAACTACGTGCTTCTTTCCCTGCTTCACTCTCAAAACCAGTCTTAAAGGCACAGAACTCAATATACAGCACAAACAGAACAGAAGATTGGGGATACAAGCATCATAAAGTCACCGTAGGACAACTGGGAGTAGCACAGAAGAAAGATAACGACCATTAATGAACATCAACTCCAAACATCACCTCTGGCATGGTCGGAGATGATGCCTTAAGTTTTAGCTTTCATGTTTTTCAGATTCTGTGCTGCCTAGGGGTGTAGTTCTGAGCCTCATATTAAGTGTTAGTATGCTCTCTTCACAGAGTAGGAAGACAAAACAAATCCTTTTCCAGCTGAGAAAAATTGGGCAGGAGATGATGTTTCCTCCTTTAAATGCCTTTATTAAAGTATAGCTCTTTTAGAAGCAGGCACCTCAGGGGGGTGGGGTGGCCTCCACCGCAGTGCTGAGAAGGAGGGGGGGGCTGGACACTCTGCTGCTGCACACAGCTGAGTGGGGAATTAGCCTCCCCCCTCACGGGAGCATGCTCCCGACAATTCCAGTCCAATGTGATTTCCACTGATGAGTTGGATGTTCAGATTGCTCTTCTGGTCACGGGCGGGATCAAAAGGTCCTGGCATCAATTGGCCTGTACTCTTCAGTCTTTATTGTTATTATTCTTTTTGTTTTAAGTTGTTGTTAAAGAGTCTTAATTACTGTTTGTTTTGGAAGTTGTCCCGATTTTCCTGAGGTGTTGCATCCTGGGATCTTTAATTACCATAAGGGGTGTTAGAGTAGGAGATGGGGGCAGGGGGGGTGAGATACCCAGGAAGAGTAGAGAGGTGTAGGAGTCTTACATTGCCATGGAAACGACATTCTTGCTTGACAGGTCACAATATATTACAAAAATGAGTACAAAGAGTTTCTAACATTTAACTTTACACTTCTATAACTAATATAACTAATACTTTCTAACTTTATACTTTAACTTTTAGGAGTTGTTTTAAACCTCGTTTTTCACACAGCTGTCTGTGCGGACATTCCTACTTCCAGTGTCCCTCTGCCCTGCAGACAGCACACTCCTTCCCAACCGCTGTTTGGGTTGCCTCTCCCCTGCTGAGTAGGGAATGTTTCTGCCACTTCCTTGTGGCTGACCCCATCCCTTCTATCCCCAGGTCCGGGTGGGGTCCCTCCACCCCCGGTGCTGCCCCAGCCAGTCCCGCCAGGGCTGCCAGTGCTGCCCCTGCTGGTGCCGCTGGCCCCTCCACCCCGGTCTGGCCGCTGCCAGCACCGTCACCGCCATCCGAGCAAGGGGGGGTGGGGTGGAGCGTGGGGAGGAGCCGGGGGGGCAGAGCCTTCTACAAAGAGGGCAGAGAGGGAACCTCCCATAGGGGGAGTGGTCCTTCCTCTGCTGTCAGGCCTGTGAGTTTCCATAGCAACCCCAAATGCCCGGGAGCTGCCTCAGATGTCATCAATGCGTGCAGGTACACAGCCCGGGACCAGCATCGTAGTAAGTCCTGCATGGTGCTTCCTATGAGTGGGACTAGGGGAGGTAAATTATATGCTACAACAGAAACAACTGAGTCAGACAGCTCTGAGGAAGAGGATGAGACTGATCATATCATTGCTGCCCTAAGCAGGCGGAGGAGGGGAAAGATAGCAAGACAAGCTATCAGAGAACATAGCCCGATTGCCACATGTACTAGGTCAAAAAGGGGAAAAGAACAAGAACCAGTTTTACAAGCCCTGTTACAGCAAGCAGTTGGCAACCAGGGGCCAATGTATTTGAAGGTTCCATACTCCCTTGTCGAGTCAGAGCAGTGGAAAACTACTGTGGGGAAATATAAAGAGAACCCAGATAAAGTGGCACCATTAGTAGAATGGGCAATTAACACCCAAAACCCTGACTGGGCTGATTTGAACTCTATGTTAGACACATTACTTGACCCTACTGAGAGAAGAATGGTCAATAAAGCCATCACAACATCAGTTGAGGTGAGCATTGCAAATGGATTACTTCAAGGTTCTGTCCCACAGATATTCCCCCTTGAAAACCTGGGATGGGATCCAAATATACCAGAACATATGACGAGGTTAAAACAACATCAAAGCCTTGTGGTATATGGGTGTGTTAGTTTAGTACGGATGGTAAAAACTAATTAGTAATTTTCTTTGAAACTGATAAGTAGATTAGTTAATTAAAAACAGGTATACACTTCTGGGTAACATGGCTTAAATTTAAGAGGATTTTGGGAAATTGTTTTTTTTTTTTTCTCTGGCTGGCAGGAAGTAATATCGTGCAATGGCCAGAGTGGCCGGGCCCAGCCGGGCTGGGCCTCTGGGAACCACTGCCTCCAGACAGGGAGGAAAACTCAGCTCACTTGGACAGTTTTACCCCAAGGTTTCAAGAGCAGCCCAACAATATTTGGAAACCAGCTAGCAAAGGAATTAGAGGACTGGAAAAGACAGGAGCAAGAAGGAGTTATTCTTCAATATGTGGATGACACCCTGATTGCAGCCAGAACCAGAGATGTCTGTATACTGTTGGAGTACAAATCCCCCTAGGCCAAATCCACACAGGCCCAGGAGTGCCCAGAAATGTGAGGACTGAATTAGAACCTTTGGAAAAACTAAAATACATAAATCCACACAGACATGAGGTAGAAATGCAAGTTTAGTTTTTAAATAAGTAAAGGATTTTTTAAGTGCCTTAGCAAATAAGAGACTGAATTAGTTAAGTAAGAAAACGACCTAATACCTAGTTTAAAGTTCAGTAATATTGCCTTTTGCAAAGTTAAATTCTAGTCATAACAAAAACAATGTTCTGACTCTAAATATGCATTTAGTGTTTTCCACGCCCATGGAGCCATCTGGAAAGAGAAAGGACTTCTGAACACTCAAAGTAATCAAATCAAACATACTGAACAAATACTTGCCCTCTTAGAGAGCATTAAAAAACACAAAGAAGTAGCTATCATGCATTGTAGAGGTCACCAAAAAGGGAAAACCACTTCAGAATTGGGAAACCGCTTTGCTGATAAAGCAGCAAGAGGGATTGCAGAAAAAGGTATTCTTGCAGTAATTCCACAAAAGGAGATTGATTTGTTGGGATTCACCCCAAAAAATGACCCAGCAGACCACAAATTAATCAAGTTTCTTAAAGCTGAGATCACAGAAAGTGGATAGGCTGTTACACCAGCAAATCAGGTTGTAGTCCCACCCCTGATCCTTTGAGAGCTAGCTCAAAGAGAACATGAAAACACACATTTCGGGGTTGAAAATCTTCTGAAACATCTAAAAAAGGTAGTAATAGGAAAGGAAATGACTGACATTGTACAATCAGTAGTGAGCAAATGTGAAATCTGCTGTAAAAACAATCATGACATGAAGAAAAGAGTTGTATTAGGAGTAACAAAAGCAGGGGATCTTCCTGGAGATTACTGGCAAATAGATCCTCTGCTCAGTCGATTTTGAGGCCGGGCAGAGAACGTCCTATCTCGGGTGCCAGAACTGATATGCCGAAGACTCCAGAACTCAAAGACAAAATGAGTTTCAAAGTAGGTATGTAGTTTATTTAGTAGTTGGGTGCACGGGGGATATCTCCTCCAAAGGCATGCACAATCACTCACTTTCTCGCGTTCCCTTTTATCCTCTAAAATGTTACATATGCATCAAGTTTCGCAATACATCTGTGCATATTCATTCCCTGGCTCCTCCTCGTCTTGCTTCGTATGCTAATTCTCTTATCAGTCCTTTGCACCTCCATACTTGTCTCTGGTGGTCCTCTCGGTGGTGGTTGTAAGAGAGGAAGTAAGAGGTCTTCCTCAGAGTTGAACTCCTGACCCCATCTTCTTGTGCATGCTCACTGGCCGTTTGGTCAGAATCCAAGCCATAGAGCTAGTTTCATCTGGTTCTAGAGGTCCAAGGAGCCTTGTTATTTCAATATCCTTGGGAGTTTAGCATACTTGTGTCCTGTTCTGGTGAACATCCTTTTCCTTATCACCTATCCTTGCATTCCTTCATGCTGCTTTCGCACGTACACTCTGTCTTTTCTCTCACAAGCAACTAATACTGTAAAAAAATGCAGCAACTATTAAGCAATGCTTACCATCTAAATGTCTGTTTCTAATCAATACCTGCTAGTTTCTAACCCCGTGTTTCACTGACCACCCTCACTGCAGTCAAAGTTCCTGGCAAAAGACCCTGGATTCACTACTCCAGAGTTAAGAAAGCTCCTGAAAGCTCCTGAAACGACTGTAAAAACAGAGGCTGATGCAGACGAAAACATGCTTTAAATTATTCGTTTTCTGTGCCTAAAGAACTGTTAACAATAATCATTATTCTTCTTTGCATGATACTACTGTTAGATGTTTATTACTGTTTATTATTTCTAGATATTTATTTACTATTAGATATTTACCTGTTGTTAGATGTTTATTGTTGTTAGTTGTTTACTATTGTTAGATACTTATCTGTTATTGAATACCTATTATTAATAGATATTTAGAATAGAGACTCAACAAGGAAAAGGCCTTCTCAAGCCTCTAAAGGGGGGAAATTATGCCTTAAGTTTTAGCTTTCATGTTTTTCAGATTCTGTGCTGCCTAGGGGTGTAGTTCTGAGCCTCATATTAAGTGTTAGTAAGCTCTCTTCACAGAGTAGGTAGACAAAATAAATCCTTTTCCTGCTGAAGACCAAGGACAACGGGTACAAGTTTTCAGGCCCAAAAGCATAAACAATGGTGAACTGAAGAGAGAAAACAAAGATGGGACTTCATAATCTGAAGTTGTAATTGGACAATTAAACCCCAATATGCAAATGGACCAAAACTGATAAAAGTGTAAGACCTTGTGACCAGGCATCCATTTTGTGACCATTTTAAGTCCATCTTGGGTGCAGCCCTGGCCAGGCTCTTGTACTGCCCAAGGTGTATCCTTAAAGACCTTTTAATAAATGTCTACTTTATTATCTAGCTCTGTTTAGTCTCTGTTCCAGGTCAGCCTTCCCAAGGCATCAGACTCCTGGTATGGGAAAAGATAAGAGAAGGAAAAATGAGAACCTAATTAGCATCAAAGGCGAAGGGATCAATAACCAGTAGGAAACCAAATACTAAGAACTGTGTAACTTGGGACCAATGAACATTGAGCCAATGAATTTCTCCTTGTTTTGACTGTATAAGTATGTGAAAAATCTAGCAAAAATTATGTGTGATGGAATGATTTTCTCTGCACAATCCGGGCAATGTGTGAGTGAAATGATTTCTGTTGCACATCCTGGCCAGAACAACATCCTGGCCAGAATGAAGTAATGCCTTGATTCTGTCAGGAAATGTAATCCACAAACACCAGAGATTTATGTCCAAAAAGGGGACAGAGGAGTCCTGTAACTTTATTCGAATAAAGGGAGAGACCATGGGCATTTCCCGTGGGGTCTCTCAAATTTTTGGAAGATGCAACCTCCTTTTTATCCTAATTTCCTGGCCTCATTTCCCTCTCTTTCCTCATTGGCTGAGGTTCTTGAGAGGTACAGACTTCCCAAAATGCCAAATACCTAAGAACCCCTTCTAATGTATACCCCCCTTTTATTTTCCTTGTGTCAATCAGTGGAATTCCTATGGATTCTATGGTTCTTCCCATTGTTTCTTTCATCTCTCAGAATCTAACTTTATTTATCAGCAGACCTGCAGTTTGTTTGCAAAGACAAATCTCATTCCTTTCATCAATCAGTAGAATCCTTACCATTGTCTTTTATCTCTCAGTATCTAGCTTTTCCCCCTTTTTTATTCCCTTGTGTCTCTGTTCTTTTTCTCTAAATCCAGAGATTTAGCACAGTCTTGAGTGAGTATTGGGAAAGATGAAAGTCTGACAAGAAAGTTTCACAGATATGTGTTTGGCAGAAAGCTCTCTGAATGTGGAACTTGAGAACAGAAAAGAGATTGAAGCAAGTTTTGATATAGAAGAATAAAAGATGTCTAAATTAAGAATTGCTGAGCCAGTTGTTACTGGACAACTAAGAAAGCAAAGGTTAAGTCGAGTTAGGAGGTTTCATGGCTAGAGCAAAAGATATGTTGGCCACAAACAAAGAAGATGTTGTTACCAAGCAGAAATAGGTCTTAGGAAAAGCAAAAGATATCATAGGCAAACAAAAACATGTTTTTACCAAGTAGAAACAAGGGCTAAGAATTTTCCACTGCAAGAAAACAGAAAAACAACTTTAAGCTTAAACTGCAACATAATATGGTAATGATAGTAGTTATGATAGGCTATAGGTAAATGTAAAGGTATTGTGTATGATGCTGAGTGGTTTTTATGTATTGAGATGCTCGGTAAAGAAAACTATATAATGCATTGTAACCAGAACTAATGGGGACTTCAGGCTTGCCTACAAGCTGTAGCTGGCAGCTTTAGTTGTGGCTCTGTCACCCACGACCCATGACTGCTGTAACATCTTCTATACAATAAACAGCATTCTGAAGAGCCGCCTGTTGTCCCACATCTCTCAGATCAGGCTCCTATAATTGGCACCCACGTTTTAGTAGGCAAATCGGACCCACGGCAGAAGGAGATGTCCCGGTGAATATAAGGAACAGGCACCCAAAAGAAAGGTGACCGGAGCCCGGACAGCTGTTGCTGCTGAACAGTGCCTGGACCGGAGCTCGACTTGTAGCCCCTGTGATGAGAGAGGGGCAGGTGAGCCCCAGGTTATCATGGGGCAGAATATATCTGCCCACCAGAGAGTTGTGTATCAGCATTTAAGATCTTTGATTAAATACAGTCCAAGTAAATTGCCAAAACAAGAGCTCAAAAATCTTCTGGCATGGACTGTGACCAATTTCCCAAATGCCGATACCGCGGCTGTCTTTACCAGAGACTTTTGGGATTGTGTGGAGGTCAAAATATACAATGTTATTTCTCTCTGCGACAAAACAGCAGCAAATTTACTCCCAGCTTGCCGGGTGCTTGTTGAAATATTTGCTGAGAAACCCCTGCCACTGCGTACCTTCCCTGCTCCCATGCCTGCCACACCCTCGCCACTGCGTTCCTTTGCACCGCTTCTGCCAGCCTCTTGAGCCACAAGAAAGGGGGGGAAGGGGGAGAAGAAAACTGCAACCGTTGCTGCAGTAAGGGAAGTAAATGAAACAAAAAGCTACTCTACCTCAGAAGATGAGGCTGATCTTTTAAATCCAAGACCAGGAAAACTCGAAAAAGAACCAGATTTGTTTCCAAATAATCCCAGGGATTCCACAGTGCCTGGGAGGCATTTTTTTAACCCAGAAAGCGACACCGAGCCCCAGAAATCCTCCAGCACTGCTTCCTGGGTCAGAGAACTCCCCGCTGGGGTCAGATAATCTTCATTTAACAGATTGGCATGAAATAAGACGCCAAATTTGCAAAGATGAAAGTCTTAGCCTTTTAGTTATGCCTGTGATATTTAGCCAGCAGCCCGGCAGTCCCAGAATGTGGACTCCCACTCCACCTCACGAAATCAAAGAACTGAGAAGGGCTGCGAGACAGTGGTATATGCTCACTGTACTTTAAACAGCTGCTGAAAAGCACCCTGGACACTGTGGTGAAAGTTTGTCCTGCCAAAGAAAGGACCCGAGAGTATCCTAGAAAAAACACCCTGGTGAGAAAAATGGCAGGAGACGATGTTTCCTCCTTTAAATGCCTTTATTAAAATATCAGCTCTTTTAGAAACAGGCACCTGGGGGAGGTGGGGTGGCCTCCACCGTAGTGCTGAGAAGGAGGGGGGGTCTGGGCACTCTGCTGCTGCACACAGCCGAGTGGGGAATTAGCCTCCCCCCTCACGGGAGCATGCTTCCGACAATTCCATTTCAACGTGGTTCTGCCAAGGAGTCGATTGTTTAGAATGTTTTTCTGGTCACAGCGAGATCAAAATTTCAGGCATTAGTTGGCTTCTACTTTTCAGTCTTTATTGCCGCCATTCCTTTTGTTTTAAGTTGTTGTCAAAGAGACTTAATTACTGTTTATTTTGGAAATTGTCCCAATTTTCCTGAGGCTTTGCATCCTGGGATTCTTAATTAACATAAGGGGTGTTAGAGTTTGGTTCTCGATGAGTAGGGAGAGGGGGGTGAAGTAGCCAGGCAGAGTAGAGAGGTGTAAGAGTCTTACGTTGCCATGGAAACGACATTCTTGCCTGACAGGCCACGAAGATATATTACAAAATGAGTACAAACAGTTTCTAACATTTAACTTTACAATTCTATAACTAATAACTTCTAACTTTATACTTTAATTTTTAAGAGTTTTTTTTAAACCTCGTTTTTCACACTGGGAATCAACGGGGAAATAGTGAATTCTATTTTCTGAGAGATAAATATAATCTAAAACCTCTGATAACTTTAAAAGTTGGTCCTCAAGAAGAAAAATTACAATTTATAGTTGACCTTGGGGCAGAAAAAACTTGTCTAGTAGAAATACCAAGAGGATGTGAAGAGATATTTTATTAATTCCTGAAGTGCGTCATAATGTATTGGGGAAAGATCTAGAGATATTATTAAGATTAAAAGTTATACCAGAAAGAAGGGAGTTCTGACAGAACAAGTCCACCTAGAAGGGGAAAGAACACATGTTGATAGTTCATTTAAATGTTTATAAAAGAAAAGAATGTCAGGATATGCCTCAGTTGATTAAAAAAAAAAGGGAGGAGGGGATTTGCTTTAGGCAGTGGCAGTGCCTGCTGCTGAACTCAGTCACTGAAACCAAAGGAGCAGACTGATAAAGCAAACTGCTCCAAGGCAAAAAGCAGAAGCCTGCTTCAACAGGCTGCAATTCTTGCAAAACTTGTTAAAAGCAGTCCCACTCCCCCCACTGAACAATCAGTTAGAGGAAACCACAATAAAAACCTGTGGGAAACAACAAAAGTAGTACAAAAAACACTTCACAAAATAAAAACTAAAACTCCACCTGAATAAGTCAATGTAATTAACTTTTTCTCTCAGGCATATTTTTGCCAGGAAGTTTGTCTTTTCTAGGAATGCCAAACATCCCTGCATCCAAGATAAAGAAAAGAACAAAGAAACTGCAAACAGCTACATCACACCTAAATGTGATAACCACTTCTCCTAGACTCTGTTACCAACACATAAGATGGAACTTTGTGAAAACCAAAGAAATTTAAAGTGCCACCCTAATTGCTTGCATTGTTAGTTTCCTAATGTTTTATTTTTCTGTATTTTCTTTGCAAGTAACTTACTGAGAAGACAAATATTAGTTAAAGCATTCTACATAATACTGAATTTAATTTTTGCCTAATTAGTTTTGTCTTTTTACTGAAAAAATAGTATAGCTAAAAGTATTGTCTCAACAAATCTTATCCTGAGAGTTAGTAAAAAAAAAAATTATACATATTTAAATTCATATTAATATGTACTAACTTTCCCAGTCCTGCCTCAAAAGGCTTCAAAACTCTTGTAATTTGGCTGAATTTTTCAGATTTACTAATTAGTGAATTAAAAAAAAATCTTAACAAAACACAAGCAAAAGTGACATGCGGAAAGACTAAAACTCAGAGACAAAGTGAGTTTTAAAGTAGGTATGTGATTTATTCAGCGCTGAGCACGATGCGGGATAGCTTCCAAAGGCATGCGCAGCCCCTCGTTCACTCTCACTCGCGTTTTCTTTTAACCTCTAGAATGTTACATATGCATCAAGTTTCGCAATACACCTATGCATATTAATTCCCTGGCTCTCTCCCTCTCTGCTTCATATGCTAATCATTTTATCAGTCCTTTGCATCTGCGCAGCAGTTGTCTCTGGTGGTCTTCTCAGGGGGGTCTCAGAGATGAAGAAGAATAGTCTTCCTCGGAGATGAACTTATGACCCCGCTGCCTTGCGCATGCCTACTGATCCTCTGGTCATAGTCCAAGCTATAAGGCCAGTTTCATCTGGTCCTGGGGGCCCAAGGAGCCACGTTATCTCGGTATCTCTGATAATCTTGTATTCTTGTCTCCTGTTTTGGTAAGCATCCTCCCCTTATCAGGCATCTTTGCATTCCTCCTTGCTGTTCTTGCACATAGTCCTGTCCCTTCCCTTCTCAAGCAACTAATACAGTACAAAGAGCAGCAAATATTAAGCAATACACATCATCTGAATGCCTATTCTTTAATCAATATCTTCTAATTTCTATGATTAATATCCTCTAGTTTCCAATCCCATGTTTCAGTCCCCCCTTTTCAATAAGGCAGTAAATTCTTTTACTTAGTACAAATTCCAATCCTTACGATATGTGTCTCTCAATGCTTTGCCATGTACTTGGGATAAAGAAGTTAATATTGCTACTCGTTGTAACAGTTCCCAATTCCAAATAAGCATCACAAAAGACAGCACTAAACTTATACCAACTAATATTAGTAAAACAATGATGGGATGACATAATGTATTTAGGATCCCAGTTGCAGTGGGTGACCATCCAAAGAGTGAGTCCCACCAATTGTGACTTGCATCTTGTTTCACTCTTTGCAGAACCTTGTTTATTTCTTTTGTGTCATGATGGACAGTAATTGTAATAGATGTGATTATAAATTCGTGCAATTAAAACATAGAAGGAAGTTATAGCAGATGATAGAATGTATATTTTCTATAACCCTGTGAGTATAAAAAGTAACCTTGATTCCCAGACTAGGACAGGCGTTCACCAAATACCAAGACATGCTTTGTATACAAACTAACATCTCGATTTACACCAGAAAGGAGGGTGGCTTGCCAGGATGTAGCTCCTTGAGCTAATCAGATCTTGAGCACCCGGACCATCAACCCACCATCAACCCACCATCAACCCACCATCAACACATTGACACCCATTTCGAGGGTGGACCCTGCATTTGACAACATCATCATCCCAAAGGAGGATTCCTGGAAGGTCCTTTCAGACTCGGCCCAGCACCGGGAAATCTGTTCAAGGTTCATCATCAAGTGAAAGACTGGGCTTGAATTTGAAAAACACAATACCTCTGCTGCCAGGAGGCACAAAATACAGTATAAGAACTCAGACTCAAACCCCAGCAACTCGTGGAACAGTGCGAGATAGCAACCCTGCTGTCGGTCGGCTGTTTCACCCAACATTCGAATGTTGTTCCCTGTGGCTGTCCCAGATAGATTTAAAATGGAAAAATAAAATTTATTCTTTCTATCTGATTGGCTAGTTGATCATTTATAACAGTAATTAAAGTTTTCTCTCCAGTTTTCTGAACACCTTTTAGAATTTTGACAAGGTCCTGATGATTAATTAATTGTTTTACTAAAGTGAGATTCATCCCAATAGGTGTGGGTGACAACCTGTGATGTATTGTTGGACTTAACTAGCTGGTGGGACACAACTGGTGCTGAATACAGAAAGTCACACCCTAAAATCTTAACAAAGTTACAAATACAGAGGTTAGAATGATTCTTGTTAAACAAAGTTACATTATCCCTGTCTATTTCTATAAAAGCACATGCAGTCCTTAAACATATATAACCCTGACCAATATATACAAGTACAGTCCTTTGACTAGTATTTGGATGAATTTCAAAGTGACAAACACCCTGTTCAGTATCAAGACATATATCTCGAGCATCGATTGTGTTACTTTCACAAATGAACCCCTGTTGTTCCCGGGCAATGCAAGATTCCAGATTCGCAGTTTGCCATTTCTTATCCACTCTCTGTGCCCATGTTCTGTGTTCTGATTCAGTCCTAATGCTATAATGGGGTGAATAACATAGACTGCGGCGTTGCGTACGGTAAGCACAAAAGCAGTAGCCATATTAACAATTGGATCATAGGTGAAGTTTACCAAGGTCCACCAAGACTGAAATTTTTTTTCAAACTCAGTAACATTGTCCCAGAGAGCTTTTTGGATTTCCATCGGAAAGGCTCCTTCACTTCCTTCTCTTATAATCAAGGCAGCTATTGGTTGCAACCACAATTGTGCCTATATACAGCTAAAAGCCAAAGACACATTACTCTGAGCCATACCAAGTGTGTCTATGATTAACCTATGGTCTTGGTCCTCCGCTTTTTCCCAACCTGGCAACACTTTTGAAACCTGCCACTGACTGGTTCCCAATGCCAACAAAGATGACTGTAAGGGTTGTTTTAATTTTGTTAGATCACTTGTTGCAGTGGCCAATTTATTCATGAATACTTCTGAATCAATTTCGTTTAGAACTCCCAGCCCTGTCCCTAATACTCCAGTCAGATCACTTCACATTCTACCCCTGGTGTATGCTTGCCTTTGCAACCATGTTGTCCAGCCCTCAAAGGATATCTTCAGGAAGAAAGAACAAGCTGGTTGAACTTCAGAGATATTAGTTTGCATTAGTAATTCAACACGCTTGAGAGACCATTCTGGATCAGACAACAATTGCTGTTGGCCCGTGTTCCTTATTACATATGGGCCTATTTCATAAATTTTGGGCCCAAACCTAGGTGGCGTGATTTGGGTTTGGGCTGGAGTGCTGGTATAAGTTGTAATGGGCTTAGTTGTGGCATTTATTTTAAATTTGAAGGAGAGCCCAATGTTATCATGGGCCCAAAGACAGACCACCTCAACGGTCTGTACTAACGTAAAGTTATACCAACAGTCCAATTCACTTGAATGATTACAAACCTCCTTGTGTTTGCCTGTGGGAAGAGTTGAAGCACGGATTTGGATTGCTTTCTTATGAGCGGTTCCATTAATCAGCTGACATCCTATCTTGATTTCCTCTCCTATAGTCCCTTGGAGTGACCACAACCTTTTTTTTTGCCACTCTTGCCTTTCATATACTTGGTTTTCGTGCATGACTACAGTTGATAGGTTTAAACCTTTTATATCAGAATATTCTCCCATGGATCCAGTGTACCAAGTAAAAGCTTGGGACCAAGGCCACTCAGCATTGTTCTGGATAGAGGTATTTCCCAGTTCTTGGATTGCAATTATGATTATAAACCAAAAAAATTTCTCAATTAAGTTCTTGCAACTTAGATTACAAAACATTCCCAACCACAATGTACTTATTTTGTTCAAGTCAATTTTAATTTCAGTTCTTAATCACCCGGTGTTACTTTCCAAGGGGCGTTAGGAGCTTTCTTTACTCAGGAGTGGTGAATCCAGGCATTCTGCTCTTGGATCTTAATCGCAGTAAAAGTGGTGAGAAGCACTTGGAACGGTCCTTCCCACTGCGGCTCCAAGGTCTTTTCTGTAAGAGACTTGACATACACATAATCCCCAGGCTGTATGTCATGCACTGGCCCATCTAGCTCTCTGCTCTGAGTTCCAGCCACATGTTTCTCAATTTTTCTGAGTTGTTTACCTAAGGCTATCATATAAGCAGTCAGCCTTTCTTCCCCAATTTGGGTGGATATCCCTTTCTGCACACCACATGGTTTTCCATAAAGCATTTCAAAGGGGCTCAGCTTTTCCTTAGTTCTGGGCTTAGTCCCAATCCGCAGCAATGCTAATGGGAGGGACTGGGGACAAGGCAAATTAACCTCTTGCCCTAGCCTCACAATTTGTTGCTTGATCAAATGGTTCATTTTCTCAACTTGGCCACTTGATTGGGGACAGTGTGGCGTGTGAAGTTCCCAGTCTATGCCCAGATGCTGACTGATCTGTTGAACTATTTTTGAAATGAAATGTGGTCCCCTATCTGAAGATATTGTGGCTGGTACTCCAAAGCATGGTATTATTTCTTGCAACAACACCTTGGTTACCTCCCAGGCTTTGGCAGTCCTGGTGGGGAAAGCCTCTGGCCATCCTGAAAAGGTGTCTGTTAGTACCAATAAAAATATCGATATCCCCCTTTTCTTGGTAATTCTGAAAAATCAATTTGCCACTGCTGACCGGGTCCATGGCCCTTTCCAATTTGGCCAAGGTTTGGTTTAGGGGTATTCTTAGGGTTAGTCTGGAGGCAAAGGTCACACTGCCAGGCCACTTGAGTGATAGTGGCATATAAATTACTGGCAGTGATCTTTCCAATCAAGTAATGTCCTGGGTTGACGGTGCCTCCTATCCCAATGGTGCAGCTTTGTCTCTGTGTACTACATTGTTATGTCTAACAGCTGCCCCCCTCCCCTTCGGTGGGCTGTTTTGCTGCAGCGGGGCTACTTGTTCTTTGGGGTCTTGTTTTTAGTAGCTCGGCTTTTGCTGCTGGCTTTTGCCTTCGCTGATGGCTTTTGCCTTCACTGATGGCTTTTGCTTTCGCTGCTTTTTTTTTTTTTTTTTTCTTTTTCTCTCCCTTTTCTTTCTTCCCCCCTCCCCCGAAGATCATTGGACCGGCTCTGGACCTGACCTGGGAATATCTGGGGATCTCTGAGGCCCGCGAAAGAAGCTCTGCGCCCTCCCTTCACAGCAACTGCCTGAGTATCATCTTATTTTTCTTTTCCCTTGTGTTGGGGAGTGTTTTTGTTTATTTGTCAATAAATAGGTTTTTTCCACTTCTCCTCCGAGGAATTCCTTCCCAAACCCAGAGCTGGGGGGAGGGGTGGTGGAGGTTTGTTTTCTGGGGGGCTCCTTCTGGAGACCTTCCCCTAATTTGTCCTAAACCAGGACAAGTAATTATACAAAGCGTCAATTCCCCAGTGTGTTTTCCGATGTTCTTCTCTTACTAATGGCCATAGTAAATGAGAGGGGATAACCAGTTTTCCTTCTGCTGTAACAGCCCATCCCTCCTGGTTATATGTTCCCTTTTGATCCTCAATTAGCCTTCTGTCCTTTTTACTATACACTGGCTTACCTTCTAGGGAAATTTGGCCATCAGGAATCAGGGCTCCTTCTACTGTTACCTCACCTTTTGCTGCTTCTTTTGCCTCTCTGTCTGCCAGCTCGTTTCCCTCTTCCAATTCTGAGCTCACCTTCTGATGTGCCTTAATGTGCATGATTGCCACTTTTTCAGGCAGCTGGACCGCTTCCAGCAGTTGTATTATTTCTCGTGCATGTTTAATGTTCTTCCCTTGCGAATTTAACAGTCCTCTTTCTTTCCAGATAGCAGATATCTTGAATCTGTATAAATGTTTATCCTCTTTCCTTTTGATAGCTCTAACGCACGGGTTAGGGCAATTATTTCTGCCTTCTGTGCAGAGGTACCTGCTGGTAATGGTCCTGATTCAATTAGGTCTCTGGATGTGGTAACTGCATACCCAGCATGTCGTTTTCAATTGATGATGTAGCCGCTCCTATCGGTGAACCAGGTTTCCGCATCATCCAAAGGTGTGTCCTTCAGGTCTGAGCGGCTGGAGTAAGTGGCTTCAATGGTCTCCAGGCAATCGTGATGAATTGGCTCTCCTTGGCTCCCGCTAAGGAAAGAAGCTGGGTTGACAATATTAGTTACCACTATCTTGACATCATCTTGTTCTACCATGATAGCTTGGTATTTCAGGAACCATTGTGGGGAAAGCCAGTGGCCTCCCTTTGTTTCCAGTACTGAGGATACCTTATGAGACACTAGCACAGTCATTTTCTGGCCCAGGGTGAACTTATGGGCTTCCTGAATGTTCAGCACAACTGCGGCCGCTGCCCTGAGGCAACTCAGCCATCCTTTAGCTGCTGCACCCAGATGTTTAGAGAGATAAGCAACTGCCCTTCTATACAGGCCCAGGTCCTGTGCCAGTATTCCCAGGGCAATTCCCTGTTTCTCATGAGAGAAGAGAAAGAATGGTTTACTCACATCTGGCAGTCCTAAAGCTGGAGCTGGCATGAGGGCCTTTTTCAGTTGCCCAAAGGCCTGTGTGGCTTCCTTTGTCCACTGGAGGTCTCTGCTCTCATTTGCAATGAGTGAATACAGAGGTTTCACGAGTAATCCATAGTTGTAAATCCATGGTCTGCATCATCCCATCATACCCAGAAAGGTTTTCAGTTCTTTTATTGTCTGGGGTTTCAGGGTTTGGTGTATTGATTCTATGCACTCTTTCCCCAAAGTCTGTTGTCCAGCACTGATCTCATAGCCCAGGTAGATCACCTTTTGTTTTACCACCTGAGCCTTTTTCTTTGTCACTCTGTACCCCTGAAGCCCCAAAAAGTTTAGAAGGCTTACTGTCCAGGCCATGCACCCTTCTTCTGTCGGGGTAGCTATTAGGATGTCATCCACATACTGCAACAGTTTTCCTTCTCCTGGTGGAGCTTCCCAGGATTCCAGATCCTTTGCAAGTTGTTCTCCAAACAGGGTAGGCAAGTTTTTGTACCCTTGCGGAAGAACTGTCCATGTAAGCTGAGCTTTGCATCCACTTTTGGGATTCTCCCACTCAAATGCAAAAATTTTCTGGCTGGCTTCATGGAGAGGGAGGACAAAAGAAGGCATCCTTCAAATCTGAAACAGTAAACCAAGTTAGCTCTGGTGTCAAACACGTTAACAAGGTGTACAGGTTAGCCACCAAGGGGTAGAGATCCTCAGTTATCTTGTTAACAGCCCGTAAATCCTGCACAAGCTGGTATGACCCATCAGGTTTGAGGACAGGCAGGATAGGAGTGTTAAAGTCAGATTGGCACTCCCTCAGCAACCCCAGCTGTAAGAATTTTTCATTTATCGGGCTAATTCTGTGGTGATGCAATCCCTACACCTCCAGCAGGTGCTTCCAAATAGGGAAAGAGTCTCAATTTACCTTTGGACATGTTAGGAAGTTTAGCTGGAAAGTTCTGTGGATTTCTCATTGTAATTGGTTCAGAGCCAGCCCAGAAGTGTGGATTGGACTCCGAGAATGTAACTCAAAGACTGTTGTTCATCTCATTGGGCCAAGGGCCAAAAAGCCCACCTAAGCTGTTAAGTACTAAAGAGAGAGAACAAAGAAACTCCATGCTTTTCGAGGTGGTGTAGCAAGCAAGGGGTTTGTCTCTGTGCTGTGCTCGGCTTTGTTTTTCTTTTTTGTATTATTTTCCTTCTTTATTAAAACCTTTTTGATTTTTCAAGGCACACTCGATCATGCCATCTCGCTAATTTATATAGCCACATTTCTGCCAGGCTGGCCCTCACAAGTGTGGGTCAAACCCATATAATTTCTTCTCTATCTTCCTTTCTTAAGGGATACTGCTTGATTCTGACTGGTCGTTTTCCTTCCTTGAGCTTAATTTGTATTGGAAATGCATTTCTTGCCCTTTCTGGTACATTGGAGGCCCATACTCCTGGAAACACTTGGTTCAGTATCTCCTCACTAATTTCTTCTTTAGCCTCAGTAGCTGTCAGTATTAAACTCAATACTTCTATATATTTTTGATCATTCACCTCCAGTGTAACCTCCCCATTTTTAAACAAAATGGTTGCCTCTAATTTCTCCAATAGATCTCTCCCTAGGAGCAAATCCAGGGAGTTGGACATGTATAGAATTTTATGGATGCCCCACTGTTTTCCATATTTGTATTTGTGTGGCTTGCAAAAATATGCTATTTCAGATTGGCCAGTTGCTCCCCTCACCTTAACATAATCGTTCCCTACCAGCACCAAAGCTTTATTTAAAACTGAAAATATTGCCCCTGTGTCCACCATAAATTCCACCTCTTTCCCTTCCATCCCCAGTTTCATTTTTATAACCAGTGGATCTCCTGGGGTAAGATCCTCTGGTCCCCCTCAGTTGCTTTTTGTGCAAGCCACCACCACCTCCCTTCCCTGGTTCCCTTTCCCATTTCTTCTTTGTTCAGGACACTCATTTTTTCCAGTGTCCAAATTTTCTGCAATTTGCACACTGATCTTTCCCCAGCCGGTGTGGTCCTTGCCTAGGTGGTTCTTGTCCCTGCCTCCCTTTTCCTTCTTCTTTTACTACTGCCATTAGCTTTCTCACCCCTTGCTTATATCCTTCTTCTCGATTGCTGAAAACCCTCCATGCCTCATCTAACAAGGCCTCTAAATTCCTTCCCTCTGGTCCCCGGAGCTTCTGAAGTTTCCTCCTGATATCTCCCGTAGATTGCCCTAAAAATAAATTTACTAGCTGCTGTATCCCTATCTCGGATCCAGGATCTAATGGTGTATGGTGACGCATTGCATCTCTCAGGCATTCTAGAAACTCAGAAGGAGTTTCGGAGGGAGCCTGCTTAATCGCATACAAAGCTGACCAATTTATAGTTTTGGGGATGGCCTGTTCCATCCCCTTTGCTATCCATTCTTGATAATTTTGTATTTTTACTAATTGCTCTTCCTTACTTGGATTGCAACCTGGATCCTGGAGAGGAAAAACATCCTTAACATCCTTTTGTGTTGTTCTGACAGACTATTTCAGCAGATAGTCTGTGGGTAGGCATGAGGCTTCCCCTGATGCCGGCACCCTGGCTGCTACTCTGGTCCACTCCTTTGGAGTGTCAGTTGTCAAAGGCCAGGGCATCCCTTCGGTTGCCCTGGAAGGTCACAGACCTCGGCAGACCTGAGAAAGAGGGTTTGAAACCTGGACAGGGGGGTCTGTCCAGGGGGAGTGCCTGGCACAGAGCCCAGGAAGACACTGGCTTTGATTTCAGTCCATGAGAAAAACTTCCAACGCAGAGAGGAATTACAAGACACAAAGGTGTGACAGACAGTAGTGTAGTTTATCACTGGGTGGAAAAGTTTGTAGTTTTGGGATTCTTAGAATGGAGGTGAATGGGGAACAAGATGGAGGACTTAGGGCGGTACCCTGGGTTCTTCTTGTTCTCCCTTGGCATCCATCTTCTGATGTGACGGTGGCACAAAGTAGTTTAAGGGGATTGGGTCAAAGCAGAAATGACCCTTTTAGTATAGGTAATAGGTATTGGCACATAATTGTAAATAAGACACACGTAATTCTCTGTATAAGAAGGCAGCGACCTCCCATCGAGGGGGGAGTCGCTCCGTGTCCGAGCTGCTGTGAACATCTTGGCTGGGCACAAAGAAATTTGTAAGATAAGAACTAATAAACACACGAGAAACCTTGAAAAACAAGACCTTGAAGACTCCATTTCATTCTCGCATCTGGCTCAGAGCCTTCAGAGGACAAAAAAGACTCTCTCGGACCACCACCCTAAATCTCAGGTGGAGAAAACCTAAACCCAAGAGTCAGTCATGGCCTCCCGTCCTTCTCCTCCAGCTGAGATGTCCAAATCTCTGAGGCTTCAGAGACCTTGACCCAAGTGTGATGGGTACACCTGTGTTCAGCTATTTTGACAGCTGTTTCTGTGGTCAGTAACACTTGGAAAGGCCCACGCCACTTCGTCACCAGTGATGCTTCTTTCCACTCCTTAACTAGGATCCAATCTCCTGGTTGGACGTTATGAACAGCAAAGTCCAAAGGCAGGGTCTGTGCCATCTGAGCTTCCTGTCGAGGAGATTTCACAAGAGACAGTATCCTGGCCACATGTTGTTTTAAATATACATCGCTTATTTCCAGCCCCCCACTAGGTTGAAAATTACAAGGGCAAGGAATTTCAAACATCAATTTCAAGGGAGATAACTGAACATCTCCTCTGGGTTTGGCTTTTATTCTTGCTAAAGCCAGTGGCAAGAGCCACATCCATGGCATCTTAGTTTCTATCACCAGCTCCAGAAGGTGCGCTATTTTTTTATTTCTCCATTCATTCTTTCAACTCAACCTGAGCTCTGGGAGTGCCAGGGGGTATGGAGGTTTCATTGTATTCCTAAAGCAGTCACAATCCCTTGACAAATTTTTCCTGTAAAATGAGTTCTCCTATGTGAGTCTATTGCTTTCACAATCCCATACCTTGGAATTATTTGTTCAAAAATACTTTAATAACTGATCCTGTAGTTGCTGAAACAGCTGGAAATGCTTCTGGCCACCCTGTTAGCTGACATACTATTACTAGAAGATATTTAAACTTTGCCACTGGGGGCATTTCAGTAAAATTCACCTGGCATTTTTGGAAGGGATGTACACCCCAAGGCCTCCCTGTCACAGTTTCATTTGTAACCCTGTTATTGGTTTTAGCACAAATCAAACAACCTTCAATAGCTCACTTTGCCAAAGTAAAAAAGACCCACAGCAACATACATCTTGAGGAAGGCTTTTGCCAATCCTTGAGAGCCCCGATTGCTCCCTTTGTGGAGTTGTTTTATTATCTTTAAGGCCAGAGCTTTTGGTATCCACTGCTTACCATCCCTTGTAAACCAACTGTCCCCTCTTTCTTCTGCCCCACTATTTTTAATTATCTCAAGCTCCTCTGGTGGAAAAGACCGTTTCTCTGGCAGTGGTGGAGTTACTGGGAGCAAGGGGCGGATCTTAGAGATTTCTGGCAACAGTGCAGCTTTCTGAGCTTCTTTATCAGCCAGTTGGTTGCCTATTGCTTCCTCTGAGCACTCTGCCTGGTGTCCCCTAATGTGTATTATTGCCACCCCTTTTGGTAAATTCACCACCTCCAATAGGCAAGAAAATAGTCTCTAATGAGCTAACATTTTTTCCCTGCTGGTTAATAAACCTTTTTCTTCCCATAATTTCCCAAATGCTCATTACCCCATATGCATATTTAGAATCAGTAAAAATATTCACTGTCTTGTCTCGATATAATTCACAAGCTTTTACAAGTGCATACAGCTCCACTGTCTGAGCTGACCATGTGGGCGGTAACCTCCCCCCTTCCTTTAACTCTCTTCCATTATTTATAGCATATCTTGTAAATTGCTTCCTTTCTACCACCCTTGAAGACCCATCAATAAACACATTTTTTTTTCTCAGGCCTGGGGTCATCTCGTAAATCTTCCCTAGCCCAGGTCTGGAGATCTATCACTTGAATGCAGTCATGGGTTTCTTCCTGGCCCCCCTCTTCAGGGCAGTTCAGACAGGAGGCTGGGTTAAACCCTTCCCCACTTTTCAATTCTAAATCTTCCTGTTCCATCAAACAAGATTCATACTGTAATAACCAAGTGCTGGTCATCCACTTAGAGGCTCTTTCAGTTAACAAAGCTTTAACTTAATGTGAAACTTTAACAATCAGATATCCTCCTATTGTCAGTTTTCGGGCCTCAGTAACCATTAAGGCTGTGGCTGCACAATTCTGCCTCTGGCCACCAGGTCTAACAGCTTAGAAAAATAAGCAACAGGCCGATGTGTCCCCCTGTGTTCTTATACCAAAATTCCTTTAGCATGGCCCTGTTTAACATTCACCTATAACTCAAATTCCTTTTCTGAGTCTGGAAGAGCTAAGACTGGGACATTAATCATTTTGTCTTTTAATTTTCTAAAGCTTTGCTCTCCTTCTTGTGCCCATACCACAACATTAGGACTGTCTGGGGTTAAAAAAGTCAAATAAAGGTCTGGCTAAAACAGAAAAATCCTTAATCCATGCTCTGCAGTACCCCGCCAACCCTAAAAACTGCCATAACTCTTTCTTTATCAGGGTAATGGTACTTGTAAAATCCCTTGTATTCTTTCTGGATCGATACACTGTAACCCTCTAGTCAAAATGTGGCCCAAATATGTAACCTTTTTCTCTACCAACTGCACCTTCTTTTCATTCTAAATTCCTTTTTAGCAAGAAAATTAAGCAGCTTCACAATAGCCTCTTCAAACACCTTTTCTTGTTCCCCTGATAAAAGCAAATCATCCACATATTGCAACAACCTTACTCCTGAGGGTGGAGTAAACTCCCATTAATATTTTCTGCAAGCCTTGCCCAAACAAAACTGGTGACTCTGTATATCCCTGCAGGAGGACTGTCCATGTCAATTGTTGCTTTACCATCTTCCCTCCTTCCTCCTGCTCCCACTCAAAGGCAAAATACTGTTTACTGTCCTCTGTAATCAGACACCCCCAGAAAGCATCCTTCAAATCCAGTACTTAATAATACTGATGTGAATAAGGGATTTGATTCAGGATGGCATAGGCATCTGGGACTGTGGGATGCCTTGGTTTGACAATTTCATTTATTATTCTTAAATCCTGCACCATTCTGTAGGTTCCATCTGGTTTCTTAACCAGCAGGAGAGGAGTGTTATAGGGAGACATACATGGCTCCGAAAGACCTGCCTTTAGCAGGGACTCAATGACAGGCTGTAACCCCTTCCTTCCTTCCCTTGAAATAGGGCATTGCTTTTTAGACACCACTTGTCCTGGTTGCTTCAAAGTAATTTGGAGAGGCCCTATATCTAATTTTCCATATTTTCCTGGTGTTGCCCACACTTCTGGGTTTATTTCAGCATAAGCCTTCTCAGACATTTTACACAAAGTTACCACAGTGTTATACTGCATCATTTTTCACAATACTAATTTGCATTCCTACTTTAGCCATCAAATCCCTTCCCAGTAAATTACAATCACAATTAGGAACAAACAGGAATTCATGCATTTCAAACCTATCACTCACATCTACTAACAACAGTTGAACAAAATGCACTTGCTCATCCTTTCCACTCACCCCTTGAATAATCAAGGATCTTTTTGACAATTTTCCCCCCTTAACAATAAAATTCAAAGTGCATTGAGAGGCCCCTGTGTCTACCAGGAAACACACCTCCTCTCAATCTGGACCCACCTTAAAAGTTATCAAGGGCTCCAGTGTGGTGGTTCCCTGGTATAATAGGAGCCCTTGACACCCCTAACAATCCATCTCCATTATCCTCTGGACTTCCTCCTCCTGAGGATCCAGCTGTTTCTGCAGACATTCCCACTTCCAGTGTCCCTCTGCCTTGCAGATAGCACACTGATTCCTTCTGTTATAAATGAATTTTAGCCAATCGGATAGAAAGAACAAATTTTATTTTTCCATTTTAAAAATCTATCTGGGACAGCCACGAAAACAACATTCGAATGTTGGGTGAAACAGACGACTGACAGTAAGGATGCTATCTCGCCCTGTTCCACAATTTGCTGGGGTTTGAGTCCGAGTTCTTATGCTGTATTTTGTGCCTAGCGGCAGGGGTATTGTGTCTTCACATTCAAACATAGTCTTTTCACTCAGTGATGAATCCTAAACAGATTTCCTGGCACTGGGACACGTCTGAAAGGATTTTCCTGGAATCTTCTTTTGGGATGCTGATTTCCTCAAACCTGGGGTCCACCCTCGAGATAACTATCAATGTTTCGATGATCCATGATGATCCAGGTGCACAGAGTCTGATTTCATCAAGGACCAACATCCTGGCGAGCTGGTCTTCTTTCTCGTGCAAATCGGGGTGTTAATCTGTCACTTCACAGTTCTGCAAGGTATGTCCTGGTATTTGGAAATGCCTCCTTATTCCGGGAACCAGGGCTTACTTTTGCATTTACAAGATTACAAAGTATAACATTTCTAATACATTCTATCATTTACTACATCTACTATGTTTCCCATATTTTATTACACAAATTTATCAACATATCTATTACACTTCTCAACCTCTGTTTGGGTTGGCTCTCCCCTACTGAGGAGGGAATGTTTCTGCCACTTCCCTGAGGCTGACCCCTTCTGTAGGAGTGCATTTTTACACCTAAGCAAATGATTCTATTTAAGGAAAAAAGTTTCGGTTTACCTCTGGGCATATAAGGAAACCAAGCTAGACTCCTCCATACCTGTCTCATCAGTATTGGCTCAGTGCCAGCACAGGAGCACTAGTTGGGTTTTGGAAATGTTTCTCAAAACCTATAGCTGTTTCTGTTGGCATTCTGCCAAAATAACCCTCCTTGATTGTTCGTGTATTTAAGAATGAGCATAGAGGTGCTCAGGGCTTTTTAAGGTGTCTTAGCAAGGTGTCAGAGGCTTCTCTAACACCTGTGCTCAGCTTTTGTTTTTGTTTCTGTATTGTTTGTTATTTTCTTATTTATTAAAACCTTTGCTTTGCAAAACACTTAAAGAGCCATCTCGCAAATATTAAGCCACTCTGGGAGGTTGCAGGTCAACCCTCAGGCTTGATACATCTTCACGGCGCTTATTACACGCTGGCCACATGCAAAACTGTATCACCCTTCTATCCTGGGGGACCCCTTGGGCCCTACAGTTTATCCATGTAGGACTGTAAAAACTTTGCTATCACCTTTGCTTTTGCCTTTGCCTTTTCCTCATCCCTTCTTACATACACTTGCTATATTTTTCTAACCAGTTCATCCAGGGACTTATTTTGTTCTTTCTCTAGTCCTCCCTGCTGCCTGTGGGTACTCATTTTCTCACAGCTCAAAACAATTCATTTTTCCAGTGAACCAAACAAAATCCCTTAAAGAAAATCCTAATCCTTCCACGTACGATCTGCATGTCCCAGATAGGTCTTCCTCCTTTTCCTTGTGCTCACTCTTTATCACACAGCAGACACCAGAGCCAGTCCCTGTCCTGCTGCAGTGTCCAAACACGGGCCCTCCCCCCGGTACTCCCAGTGTGCACGGCTGGCAGCATCACAGGCAGCCGGGGTGTCCTGCAGCCTCATGGAGGCCGGTGGCCACTGCAGCTCCTGCCCCGGGGGTGGCAGGGTCAGGCACTGCCCAGCATTGAGCCCTGGCTGACTCAGCCCCCACAGGCCCCCAGCCTGTTCTCCCTGTCCCACACCTTTGCACCTGGTCCTGCCACTCCTTGCCTCAGCCATATCTCTCTACACTTCCCTTCAACTAATCTTTTCTCAACATATCAACACTATTTGTCCATCTCCTGTTGTCAAGACTCCTTCTCCACTCTCCTTATTGCCCTCCCATGGCATGGGTTGTTGACACCCCTTCTCAACTTTCCCTTATTGCCCCCCTTGGGCATCCATGTCCCTAATTACCTCTGGGAGAATGTATACACCAACTCAACATTCTTCCAAGGGATTCTTTGGAGATATTTTGGGATCATCATCCCTTTTGCCAGGGCCCCTTCCCAGCTTTACATTTGCAACCCTCCATGGGTGCCCTGTTTTACCTGTGCTACCCTCAATGGGTGCCCTCTCAGGTTTACCTGTCCTACCCTCAATGGGTGCCCTCTCAGGTTTACCTGTGCTACCCTCCATGGGTGCCTTCCCAGGTTTACTCCCTGAAGAGCCCATTTTACTCACAGATTTTCAGTGGTTCTTCCCTGTGGACTCTTCATGGACCCCCCCTGGTCTGCCACTTGTCTGTCTCCTGGACAGTCTTGGGAACCCAATCTATCACCCAGTGCCAGCTGCCACCAAGGGGAGCTGATCACAGAAACTGGCTGAGGCGCGCTTTCAGCTCCGCTTGCTGCCCGCTGCCCCTGGAGGGTGGAAATATCCCAGACAAGAGCCCCCAAATCGTCAGGAAAATTAATCCACAAGCACCAGAGGTTTATGTCCAAATAGGAGACAGAGGAGTCCTGTAACTTTATTTGAATAAAGGGAGAGGCCATGGGCATTTCCCATGGGGTCTCTCAAATTGTTAGAGGACGCAGCCTCCTTTTTATTCTAATTTCCTGGCCTCATTTCCCTCTCTCTTTCCCCATTGGCTGAGGTTCTTGAGAGGTACAGTGATGGAGTCTTGCGTGGGGTCAGATGTGATAAACCCCATGAAGGTCCGTCACCTCTGAGGGGCCAGTCCTCGCAGAGAAATGGCTTAAAATAATTTTGTGAGACGGGTCTTCAGGTGTGTTTTGTAAAGCAAAAGGTTTAATAAAGGCAAAATAACAAACAATACAGAAACAAAAGGAAAAGCCGAGCACAGGTGTCAGAGAAGCCCGACACCATGCTAAAACACCCCAAAAAGCACCTGAGGTCCCTTGTGAACTCCTATAAATAATTAATGACTCAGGAGGGACAACTTGGCTTGCTGCCAATAGAAGCAGCTACAGATGTTGAGACATTGCTAAAGCCCAATAGGTGCTCTCATGCTGGCACTGGTCCAATACTGATGAAAAGGGCACAGGACTTTCTAATTTGGCTTGTATGTTTTCCTTAAATAGAAACATCTGCTTGGGTGTGGGGGTGCATTCCAACAGTACAGACTTCCCAAAACGTCTAATACCTAAGAACCCCTTCTAATGTGTACCCCTCCCTTTTTCTTTTTCCTTGTGTCTCTGTTCTTTTCCTCTGAATCCAGAGATTTAGCACAGTCTTGAGTAACAGTCTGTGTCAATTAGTGGAATTGCTATGGAATTTATGGTTCCCCCCATTGCTTCTTTCACCTCTCAGTATTTGGCCTTATCTACCATCAGCCACATACTTTGTAAAGACACCTCCTCATTCCTTTCAATACTATGTAGTAACTCTGAGGCCTTTTCTCTGTTATTTCCTGTCTATTAAATAAATAACTCATTTTATAATAGACCTGATCTGCCATTCTCTTGTGAGTTTGGGTTTTTCAGGGAATTTTCTCCCATTTGAAAGGAAGATCTGTGAGGGGAGGGGGTTGTCCAGGGAAACAAATAGCGATAATTAGGAAACAGAAGACATGGCCAAGCAGTCTTACATACCACGGTAATGAATCAGCCAAGGGAAATGAGAATTTGGGAGTCATGTCTGGGGGATTGGGGGGGTTTAGGGAGTCAGGTAATACTGCGAGATGTGGTGGGGGCTGGGCCTTTTCCCCCCACTTCTGCCCGGTGAATGGGCAGAGCAGTCGTGTGTGTTACAGAGACCAGGTGCCTGTTTTTCCCATGACAGTGCTACGTTGTAGCTTGCTGCCCAGGTCTGCCCTCTTTTCACCATTTCTGCCGGCTGCCAGTGTGTGGTATGGAGATTGCTGCTGATCGAATCTGCCTGCCTTCACTGTTTGCTGCCCACTGCAGAGACTGATTGCTGCCCGTGAGTTTACTGATGGAGCAATTTTCTCCCTCTCCCTGCCTCACCCAAGACTCCACTACCACCTGGAGAGGTTGGCAAGCTCATGTTGGAGTGTCCCCTGCAGCCAAGGGGGAATCATCACACCTCCCCTGCTTCACCAGGGCCTGCTAGCACCATCTGCCGGTTGCAAGAGAGTCCTCTCAGGAGTCACCTTGCCAGGAGCCAACAGCGCCCCCTGAAGCCCCAGGGGAGTCACTGCAGCCTCTCTGCCTCTACGCGAGACAACCATGCCCCCTGCCGGTTGTGGTCATAACTACACCAAAGGGGAAATTGACAGGCGGCTAAAGGCTGTTGATGTTTGTCTGCCTTGTTTTATATACATATTCTAGTAAAGAACTGTTATTCCTTTTTCCATATCTTTGTCTGAAAGCCCCCTAATTTAAAATTTGTTATACTAAGGAGGGAGTGGGTCATCTTTTCCATTCCAGGAAGGTTCCCGCCTTCCTTGGCAGACACCTGTCTTCTAAACCAGGACAGTTTTTTAAAACCTGTGAGCTGGAGAGATTTTAGGTGCAGGCCACCTAAATTTAAGCTGCTGCCAAAAATCTGAGTTTAAGTCAGGGCTTGTCTGAAGCTCCCATTCTATCCATAACAGATATAACGTATCCAAAGAAGAGCAGAGAGAATATGTGAGGGAAACAACTCTGCAGACACCAAGATCAGTGGAGAAGGAGAGGGAGGAGGTGCTCCAGGCACAGGAGCTGAGATTCTCCTGCAGGCCATGATGCAGCCCATGGTGAAGCAGCTGTGCCCCTGCAGCCCATGGCAGACCACAGGGATGCAGAGATCCACCTGCTACCCGTGGAGAAGCCCCATGCTGGAGCAGGTGGATGTCTGAGAGGAGGCTGTGACCCCATGGGAGGCCTGTGCTGGAGCAGGCTCCTGGCAGGGACATGTGTAACCATGGAGACACGTGCCTACACAGGAACAGAATTTTCCAGTAGGACTTGTGACCCTGTGGGGGACTCATGCTGGAGCAAGCTGTGCCTGAAGGACTGCCCTCTGTTGAAAAATGACCCCCATTGAAGCAGTTCGTGGAGAGCAGTTGCCCATTGGATGGAGTCATGTTGGAGAAGTCCATGAAGGACTGTCTCCTGTGGGAGGGATCTCACACTGGAGCAAAGGAAAGACTCTCCTCCCTGAGAAGCAGCAAAAACAGCATGTGATGAAGTGACTGTAGCCCCCATTCTGCATCTCCCTGCACTGCTGGGGTAAGGAGGTAGAGCTGGGAAAGAGGGAGGGGTGGGGGGAAGGTGTTTTGAAGATCTATTTTATTTCTCATTATCCTGCTCTCATTTTGTTAGTAATAAATTCAATTAATAGCTCTAATTAGAGTCTGTTTTGCCCATGATGGTTATTTGGTGAGTGATCTCTCCCAGTCCTTATCTAAACTCATGGACCTTCTGTTATATTATCTCTCCCCTGTCCAGTTGCAGAGGGAAATGATAGAGTGGCTTTGGTGGGTGTCTGGCATCCAGTCAAGGTCAACCCACTACACCTGGTCATAAAAGGAGATCAGGTTGGTCAGACAGGACCTGCCTTTCCTAAACCCATGCTGGCTGGGCCTGATCCCTTGGTTGTCCTGTATGTGCTGTATGATTGCATTCAAGATGATCTGTTCCATAACCTTGCTGGGCACTGAGGTCAGGCTGACAGGCCTGTAGGTTCCTTGGATCCTCCAGTCATCTGGGACCTCCTCAGTTAGCCAGGACTGGTGACAAACGATGAAGAGCAGCTTAGCAAGCTCTTCTGCTAGCTCCCTCAGTACCCTTGGATGAATCCCATCTGGCCCCATAGACTTGTGAGTGTCTAAGTGGCTCAGCAGGTCACTACCTACCTCCTCCTGGATTGCAGAGGGTATATTCTGGTCCTCATCCCTGTCTACCAGCTCAGGGGGTCAGTTGTTCTGAGGATAACTGGTCTTACTGTAAGACTGAGGCAAAGAAGGCATTAAGTACCTCTGCCTTCTCATCCTTGGTGACAATGTTCCCCCCTGCATCCAATAAGGAATGGAGATTGTCCCTGGCCCTCCTTTTGTTGTTAATGTATTCATAAAAACACTTTTTACTATCTTTCACAGCAGTGGCCAGGTTGAATTCTAGCTGAGCTTTCACCTTTCTAATTTTCTCTCTACATGACCTAACAATATCCTTGTACTCTTCCTGATTTGCCTGCCCCTTCTTCCAAAGGTCATAAACCCTCTTTTTTTTCCCCCTGAGTTCAGTGAAAGCTCCCTGTTTGGCCAAGCTTGTCTTCTTCCCTGCTGGCTCATCTTTTGGCACAGAGGTGTCGCGGTCTGGTCTGGTGGTGAAGGTGCCGCGACCTTCCTTGCTAGAAACGTCTTTAAAAAGACACTTAGATTGATGGAGGCACAGGCAATCTCAGGCACAGAGTGATTAGCTCTTTGTGCACCCTTAGGTGCAGAGTGATCAGCTATTTGGTGCACTCTCAAGTGCAGAGTGATTCACTGTTTGGGAGGCTGCCTGAGCAGCAGAGCAGCGTTTGCCACCCTGGGTGATACAGGAGTAAAAGCAGCGAGATGGGGTCTTTCCGATCTCCAGGAGAGCTTCTTTATTCCACGAGGTTGGGAGGGAAAAGGAGCCAAATGGTCCTGGGGGAGAGGTATTATATAGGGTAGCCAGGGGCAGGGTTTCATAACTTGGCCAATGGGGAAAGGGACTAATCAGGGGAAGGATCCAAAAAGAACCAATCAGGAGGGGTAAAAAACAGGAACAAAGGGAAAAACCAATGGGGTATGAAACATTAACATAGAACTGCAAAGGCTCATGGGTTGAAGTATTTTTTCTTACCTTGAGCCACAAGGAAAACTCTCAAAGGGATTTCCCAAAGGAGAGTCCCTGCAAACTGAGGCAGCCTAGGGGCTGCACATGGGTTGAAGCACTTTTGTTCATCCTGAGCTACAAGGAAGTCTCCCAAGGGGACTTCCTAAAGGGGAGTCACTATGAACTGAGGCAGCCTAGGGGTTGCACACTCTCCAAGGGAGTGAATCATCTTCTGTGGATGGTCCAGGGACCACTGCACATAAGGACAGCCTGATACTGCACCTTTAAGGTTTCCTTCTGAAAGTACTTCCAGCCTTCCTGGACCCCTTTGTTGTTAAGAGCTGTTTCCCAGGGGACTTTCCGAATACCTGTCCTGAATAGGACAAAGTCCGCCATCCAGAAGTCTAAGGCAGAGGTTTTGTTGACCCCCTTCCACATTTTACCAAGATCTGAGAATCTATAATTTTGTGATTTCTATAATATCAAGCCCCTCAAGATCTGAACCACTTTGCATTTTCTTAATTGTTAATCAGTAGCTATAGCTGGACAGATATGATGAAGCAATTGCATTGTGAACCTTGTGATTAAACAGTTGCATTGTGAACATTGTATGCTTGACTAATCTTTTGTTTTAAGGAAAAGAGAAGATGAACCCCAGATGAATGGGCTGTCTGGACAAGAGCCACCAGGAGTGAAATCAGCAGGACTGAGCAATACCTGGGGAAAGGTAATTTCGGCAGGGGAGAGCGTGACCATCAACCCATTGAACACCTACTCAGAATGGACCCCTGACTCAAATGGAGGGTATACCTGAGCCTGCAGACTAATTAGCATGAGAAGTGAGAGAGATAACTAGCAAATAGGGGTTTGCGTAGTAATTAATAGGAGTCATGTAATTTTTAACCAATGAATGCTGATGCCTTTGTTTGCTAAAATGTATAAATAGCGTAAAATTTTGATCAGGGAGCCAGCCCAGCTTCCTACTTTGCACAAACTAGAATAAAACACAGAAATACCTTGCCTTGGTGTGTGAATTGGCACCAGTCTGTTTTCAGGACAACAGCTGTGCCCAAGACAGCCTCTGACCACCACGTCTCCCACCAGCCCTTCTCTGTTTGTAAAAAGCAGGTCTATTGGGGCACCACCCCTGGTAGGCTCACTCACCAGCTATGTCAGGAAGACATCTGGCAAATTAAAGTCTGGCACAAGAACAAGGGCTGGTGACCATGACACATCAGCCAACTACTTACAATTCATCTGCCTTTTCATTCTGGTTGGGTGGTCTATGACAGACTCCCATCAGGAGATCTGCCTTGTTGGCCTTCCCCCTGATTCTCACCCATAGGCACTCAACCTTATCGTCACTATCCTTGAGCTCTAGACAGCCAAAATAGTCCCTAATAACAGAGCTACCCCACCACCACTCCTTCCTTGCCTGTTCCTTCTGAAGAGCTTTTAGCCATCCATTGCAGCACTCCAGCTGGGCAAGTCATCTCACCACATTTTTGTGATGGCAACTACATCATAGCTTTCCTGCTGCACAATGGGTTCCAGCTTCTCTTGTTTGTTACCCACACTGCTGCATTGGTGTAAATGCACTTGAGCTGGGCTACTGATTTCACCCCGTCAGAAACCGAAATGTCATAGTTGATGGCTTAAACATTGTCATAAAAGATTTTTGCCCATTATAACAAAGCTGCACCACCAAAGCTGCACCACCAAAGCTCACCCTGACTGGGCCTCCCGACTGAAACTGAACTGTGAGTTAAGCCACCTAAGAGAACTTGGGATAAGATAAAGTGACATTTTTGTTCAATCATCTCAGGTCTGGGAAGTAATGGATAAGGCTGGGAGAGCATTCATGGAAGACCAAAGCCCAGCAGCTGTCCTGAAAATCATCCCTTGCTAGCTTCAGGGTGGAGGCCATAGCCCTCAAGTTTATCTCCTGCTGCCAGGTTTGCAGTCTCCACCCCCACCAAAGGGGGAGGAGAAGGAGGGTTTTGGGTATGTGGTGCAACCTCTGGTCAGAGGCAGTGAACACCCCCCCTCCATTACACAAACTGGCTCAGCTGTGAACTCCCCTACCCACCCCGGGAAAGCTGCATTCACAGGATATTCACATGAGGGGCAGCTGAGGGGGTGTCACAATTAATCAAAGACCCCCAAAGTGCTCCACAGACCCATTCCTGAATCCTTGCACCAGAGCACTGCATGTGATGCAAAATGATGCAACTGATCCAGAGTCTTGCAAGAGACAGTGTCAAACTTGCCCTCCCCAGGGGAGGCACATAGGCATTCCCACCTGGCCCAAACGTATATTAATCCATTGGATTCCATGCTTTTTGGTGGGGGACCCGCACCACCAAGAAGACCAGATGGAGATGTTATAAATGATTAACTAGCCAATCGGATAGAAAGAATAAATTTTATTTTTCCATTTTAAATCTATCTGGGACAGCCACAGGGAACAACATTCGAATGTTGGGTGAAACAGACGACCGACAGCAGGGCTGCTATCTCGCACTGTTCCATGATTTGTTGGTGGTTGAGTCTGGGTTCTTATACTGTATTTTGTGCCTCCTGGCAGCAGAGGTATTGTGTTTTTCAAATTCAAACCCAGTCTTTCACTTGATGATGAACCCTGAACAGGCTTCCCGGTGCTGGGCCGAGTCTGAAAGGACCTTCCAGGAATCTTCTTTTGGGATGATGATGTCTTCAAATTCAGGGTCCACCCTCGAAATGGGTATCGATGGGTTGATGGTGGGTTGATGGTCCAGGTGCTCAAGATCTGATTAGCTCAAGGAGCTACATCTTGGCAAGCCACCTTCCTTTTTGGTGTAAATCAAGATGTTAATTCGTACACAAAGCATGTCCCGGTATTTGGAGAATGCCTGTCCCATTCCGGGAATCAAGGTTAGTCTTACATTCACAGGGTTACAAAAAATATACATTCTATCATCTACTATATCTACTATAACTTCTACGTTGAATTGCATGAATTTATGATCATATCTATTACAGAGATGATCAATGAAACATCATTAAGATCCATGGAGGGGTGATATGTTTCTACCTAATCTGTCTCCATCACTCTTCCTGTCCCCCCCACCTCTTTTTTCTATTTCTTTCTTTTTTTCTCTTTCTTTCTCATTTACTGTTAAATAAAATATATCACTTTTCTGGTATCAACATTTAACCTCATTTGGGTTTAATCTCATTTTGGGGATTATTTGAACCTGAAGTTCTTTCCACTTTATTCACAGAGAATTCTCTTTGCTGCTCTGTGATTAGAGTGGATTGTAACACTCACAACTCTGGCCTGCTTCCCCCAGGCTCATCTCTAGGGAACCTGCTCTTATCCCCTTCACCCTTCAAACCTAGTTTAAAGCCCTCCCAATCAGCCCTGCCAACTCATGGACTAAAAGTCTTTTGCCCCTTTTAGGGACACAAACCCCATCTGTCTCCAGCAGGCCTGGTGCTGAGTTAACCACCCCATGATCAAAAAAGCCAAAACTCCACTGATGGCACCAGTCTTTAAGCCACATGTTGATTATGTGGGTTCTCCTGTTCCTTTTGGCATTCTTCCCTGCTACCAAAGGAGTTGAGGAAAAATACCACCTGTGCTCTTCTCCCTTTAACCAGTTGCCCCAGGGTCCTGAAATCCTTTTTGATTGCCCTAGAACTTCTCTCATCAACCTTGTTGCTGCCAATCTGGACAATCAGCAGTGGGTAGTTTAGGTTTGGGGCAGCCTGGCCTATTGTTATTCCATCTCTTCATGTACCTAATCTCCCTGTATGTGACAATTAGTGAACAAGAGGGCTCATCAAGAGGGCTCATTCCTGGCAGAGAGTGTCAAGAAAGCTGCATCAGGACATGTACAGCTGTCACCAGTCAAGGATCCATGCTGCTTCTTCTGCAGTCACTGCTCAGGTAGAAGCAAAAACAATGTATTGATTTTTGTAGTGCTGAATGGTTTCTTGGCAATGAAGTAGTGCTTTGATGGCAATTGTTTCTGAACAGCAATGTAAGGCAAGTCTGATATAAACAAGCCAGGTCTTCCAAAGAGACCAATCCACAGAGAGCCCCACAGGAAAACAGGATGGACAAGTAAAAGGCTTCACACACAGCAGTCAGAGCATCAGGATTCTTGCAATCCAAACCCCTATACTGTTAGCTCTTGTTAAGTGAACAACACTGTTGGAAAAGAGCCTTTGTTTCTGAATTGACTCAAATCTGTACTCCAAGGTAATATTGCAATGCACAACTGCAAACATGGAACCACAACTTACGATAATGAGGGAAATTTAAGGCAGTCACCTGCAGCCTGAAGCTAAATTGTTGATATTAAAAAACAATTAAAAAAGATAATTCCAAGATGAAACCTAAGGATCAGTTAGTGAAAATACTCACAGATTATCCCACTACTGGTAAGATATGGTGTGGTAGAGATATTCAGAATACTGCAATAGCAGATGTGAAGCTGACAAAAGGACTCATATCTGTATGATTTAAACATTAAATGTGAAAGATACAGTGATGAAGAGAAATAAGGCAGATATTAGTTTAATTTGAATAGGCATGATTCTTGTGTTGATGTTTGATTTTTATATAAAGAAGAAAAAGAGTATTTCCCTGGAATGTCAGCAACTGGAAGAAGCAGAGATGATAGTGATGCCTTTTCACTGGTCCTAAAAGTATGAACCAGACACTGTTAGGTGATAAAAAAGGGTTACCTTTATAAGGATCCTTATGGTGCACAACACGCTGGATGAAGAAGCCCCAAACATGCACAAATACAATTTTTATATGTTTAGCAAATTAGCATAACTGACAAGAAATCCTAATTAGAAACAGGTGATGAGGTAGTTCCTCCCTGGTTCTAGCCTTTTCTGAATGTTGGAGGTTAGGATTTTTCCTTTCTTTTTTTCTTTCTCTCAGGGAGTTTTGTCCCATCTGTTGCCTAAAAGATGAAACTGACTGGTAATTAAGAGAACAAAAGATGTGGCTGAAAGGAGGAGGGGGAAGGGTGCAGCTGGCTACTAGTCCCCTAGCTGGTGGGGGCTTTTTCTTGAGAAGTGAAGAGATACAGTGAGATTTTGGCTGGGGGGTGAGGGACTGGGCTCAGCTCCCTGGCTCTCTCTCACTCTCGGGATCGGAGGGTAATGGTTGTGTTGCTGCTACTGTGGGAAGAATTCACTGCCACTATGGAGTCCAGCCAAGCACTGCTTCTTTACCACGGGTGAGCCTATGCTCTTAAGAGCATCTGGTTAACTGGGACCTTATTAACACCTGATCTGACTGGAAAGGACCCTCACCATCTACTCGGGTGCCTCAGGGGAAAAACCTGGGACCCTGATCTGCTCGCCCTTGCCAGAAGGGCATGGCTCCCCATATGCATGTGGCAGCTGCTACAGAGAAGCCTGGCTGCTGCTACCCAGCCCCACTGTTTTCTGCTGCTGACTCAGACTTTTTCGCTACACTCTAACTCAGCACCCCCTGTCTGCCTGACTCCTGCAGCTGCTGATAAGGCTGCAGAGTTTTCTGTTACATTTTGTTTGCTGCCCCATGGTGTGCCTGCCTCTACCGTTCCAGCTCCTGCTACAGCCCATTTTGCTATCCAGAGAGACACTGAGACCAACTGCCCCTGTGAGGTTGTAAAGGAAACCTCTTTTCTATCTCTTCTGCCAGCCCACTCGCCATTACCCACATGGAGAGAGAGGCGACTGAGCTAGCACCGGACTGTCCCCTGCAGCCCCAGGGAAACCACTGCATCTGCCCTGCCTGGCCAGAAGCCAACAGCGCCCCTGCCGGCTGTGACCGTAACTACACCAAAAGGGAAAATGCATGACAGCCAAGACAAGACTGTTGCTGGGTTTCTGGTTGTAGTGGTTTCACGATCACTTCTGTTTCTGTTTGATAAATTTAGTGTAGTGGTCTTTGTGTTTACTCTCTTTTTTCCCTGTGAGATAGGATCACGAGAAGCAGAGCAAGCCCAAGCTTAAAGATAAACAAATAGATTTATTAACACACACAAAAAGAAGAAGAAGAAGGATCAAAAAAATGAAACTTCCAAAACACTTCTCTTCCCACCACAAAGTGTTAACTTTCCCACAAACAATGTAAAGAGGCAAAACTCAGAACTCTAGGTCAGTATCATCTATAAAATAGTCTTTCATTCAGTCTTTGAGAGAGAGAAGTCTCTCCTGATTTGTTCTGTGTTGTATTTCTCTGGGTTATGGTTTTCCCCCATGGACCCCCTGAAACCTGAAGCCTAAAACCTATAGGGCTTGACCCTTCATTCCTTCCTTGACCTGGTAGGCTGAGCCCCAGCTATCTTTCCAGCCAGGAGACTAGATAAGGCCCTGGTCTCCCTTATTCTTTCTCTTGCCCCCTGGACATCCATCGAGAATAAAGCCTGGACATTTATACAGGGTAAGGGCCTCTTTTGAATCTTTTGTCTTGTCCCTGGAATATTCCTCCCAAGGACTGAGCTAGCCAAACATCCCCAGGGGCTGCAGGGGGGAATATTTCAGTTCTGGTAACTTTCCACAAGAGAAACAGTCTGCTTGTGGCTTTTAATTCTCACAAAAGCAGCCTGCCTGGGAACTTCTGCAGTTGTGGACCTCCTATATCACATAGCCTTTCCCGTGGCTACATATGGGCCATGGACTCGCACATACTGGGGTGTCACCTTTTAAAGATGAACCACTCCAAAGGCAAAGGATTCTTCATCTCAGGGAACAGAGATGTCTTCTTACTTCTTCACTGGCACAGAGGGCTTCTTCTCATCTCTCTCTGTTCAAACATCTCACAGGATCACCAGATCACAGTTTCTAATTCAATATTCACTCAGTAAATCACAGAAACCTTTGCTCAAAATCCACAAATCCATTATTCATCTCCCCAATTCATATTGTCCATGATTTAAAGGAATACTCTAGCATATTCATATTACAGTCTTTTACCACAACTCATAGGAGATTTTCAGCCTAGGACCAAGGCAACTTGTCATCTCTTCCTCACTTAGGATACAACTTCTCTTTCACTGACCCTGGTATCTTCATACTGTCTCTTTAAATATCTCCCACTCTGACCTTTCCTCTCCCTCAAGAAGGTTAGGGCTTTGGAAGTTTTCATCTGTGCTTGGAAAGACTTAAATCTGCTCAGGCCTGCAGTGATCATGTGATCTCTGCCAGGCAGCAGCCTCCCCGGCTGTGGGATCTCAGAGCGGCAGGGCTTTCTCCCCTCCTTTCCTCTACGCCCGGGAGTCACTGGAGGCGGGGGCGGGGAACTCTGCCCACTCCTTGGTGATAATCGGGGCAGGCTCGGCCCAACCAAGCCCATAGCTGTTACCAAGGGGCCCGGCAGACATTCCTTCCTGGCTCGGCCGGCTCCGGGGTAGGCTTTGATACTAGCTGATGTTAAGCTGTGGCCTCCCCCTCCCCTGCCAGGAGCCGATGGAGCCCAGCCAGGCCTCGGGCCAGCTCCCCCACCCAACAGGGGGAGTGGTGGGGCCCGGCCGGCCTGGGCCCGGAGGCACGGCCAGGCCCTGAGACAACTCTCCCCCCCCACCCCGCCCCCCCCAAGGGGGAAGCAGCAGGGGCCTAGCTGGCCTGAACCGCTCCTCAGAACGGCTGCTGGGGTCGGTTGTTACCTGCTCTTCTGGCCGGAAGGAAAAGGGCCGGTTGGGACAAAAGCAGGATTTATATGGGTACTTCCCAAAGTCGCATTCAGCGTCCTCAGTGGTCAAACTATATGCCAGTATCTAAAAATGGTCTCTGATAGGTGCCTGTCCCTTCTAAAACAATTCTAAGGTCCTGGCAGGGCAATATTCCAGAATTCTCTTTAACTAAAAACCAAACTGTGTTAACCCATGACACTGGTTTTGTTTGTTGTTGCTGCCATTGTGGTTGTTTGTTTTCCTTGTAATACATATATACATATATATATATATAAGTAAAGAATTGTTATTCTTTTTCCCATATATTTGCCTGAAAGCCCCGTAAATTCAAAGTTATAATAATTTGGAGGGAAGGTGGTCACATTTTCTATTCCAAGGGATGTTCCCGCCTTCCTTGGCAGACACCTGTCTTTCAAACCAGGACATACACCCCCCCACACCCCCCCTTAGATAGGAACTAAACTTTTTAAATGAAAATGTGTCTCAAAGAGCTGGTTTTCAACCTTGGCTCCCAGAGAATCTAACCTTGGACCTGCGGGACTTGGAGCGACTGGGGAATTTATTTTGTCTTTCTGTCTAATAGAGTAGGTAAAATGCTAGCTATGAATACTATAATAGGCTACAGAACTACAAATACATTTCGGGTTTTTTAGGGTTTTCTCTCCCCGTGATTTAGGGTGGTGGTTCGACTGGTGGTGGTTTGGGCTGGTTCTTTTTCTGCTCTCTGTCCCTCTGAAGCCTTTTAGCTCGGCACGTGAATGAAGAGGAGTCTCAAGGTCTTGTTGTTTCTTGGTTTCTCGCGTGTCTATTATTTCTTATCTTACAAATTTCTCTGTGCCCGGCCGAGATGTTCACAGCAGCTCGGACACAGGGCGACTCCCCCCGTGATGGGAGGTCGCTACTTTTTTATACAGATAATTGCGTGTCTATTATTTACAATTCTGTGCCAATGCCTATTATCTATACTAAAAAGGTCATTTCTACTTTGACCCAATCTTCTCTCAACTACTTTGTGCCCAGGTCACATCAGAAGATGGAGGACGAGGAAGAAGGAGAAGAACTTAGGGCAACACTTTAAATCCTCCATTTTGTCCCCCATTTACCTCTATGCTAAGAATTTTAAAACTACAAAATTTTTCACCCCGTGCTGTGCTAAGCTACTCTTTTCACACCTTTGTGACTTGTAATTCTTCTCTCAACGTTGGAAGCTTTTTCCATGGACTAAAATCAAAGCCTGTGTCTTCCTGGGCTCTGTGCCAGGCATCCCCCCTGGACAGACCCCTCTGTCCAGGATTCAAACTCTCTTTCTTGGGTCCCAGGCCTCTCTGCCGAGGTCTGTGACCATCCAGGGCAACTAAAGGAATGCCCTGGACTCCAAGAAATACATATGTGTAAAGAATATAAAGACTATATAAAAGCAAAAAAGGCAATTCGGCATCAACAGTAAACCATGACTTAGGCAACCAAATATCCCAGTTTGAGCAGGACTATCTTTTTCTATTGGGATGCAGGATTTTTCTTGTTTTTTCTCTGTTCAAACTTTATTCCTGAGAATTTTTTTAGGGCAATGACAGAACCAGAAACAGGGGCCTATCACATATAGTAAGCACATGACCTAAAGCAAAGGGTAGATATTCTGTTGTATGGCATTCCTTTATAAAATAATCTATAGTAACAACAGCTTTTAGGAATCTGCATACCCTCTTTTTTTGAACAAAACCAGCAACAACAAATTAGAAGATGGTGGTCTATCCTGGACAGTATATATAATGTGGAATTTATGTCCTTTTCAGGAGTTTATATTCTGGTGGGAGTCATATGTAGGCTTTAGAATTTAGGAAAACACATCCTTTTGAAAGATCTTTTGCATCTTACTTGTGTACTTAAAGTGTGCATGAAAGGGAAGGGAACTTATCAAGCACTGGAGACTGACACAGAAAAGAGCTCTGGAAGTTTCTGATTGTTGTCTCTACAGTTGTATGCATGAGTAACTTAGTTTGAAGTGAAAGACATTTATTGCACAAGGTTTCAAATTAAATAAAACTATTTTAAATTTCTTAAAATAAATTATTCTTTTCTTTGAATTTGTCCTTTGACATTCATAACAGGTTATTAATCAGAGATTAGCTCAGTTGGTTAGTGCATGGTGCTAATAACACCTAGGTTGTGGGTTTGATCCCCATATGGGCCATTTACTTAAGAGTTGGACTCAATGATCCTTGTGGGTCCTTTCTAATTTTCCTGCTCTGATTTTGTTAGTAATAAATTCAGTTAATATCCCCAAATTCAGTCTGTTTTGCCCATGACTGTATTTGGTGAGTGATCTCTCCCCACCCTAATCTCAACTCATGAACCCATTGCTATATTTTTCATCCCCTGTCCAGTTGTGGAAGAGAGTGATAGAGCAGCTTTGGTGGACACCTGGCATCCAGGCAGGGTCAACCCACAATATCTGGTATGTGCATTCAGCATTGTCATCCCCTCTGTATTTCAGTAGCTATTTAATGGAAACTATTAATAATGGCACCTTTTGTCTTTTTTCCTCAGAGACCCAACCTATGGGAGAAACCCTTCCTCCCTTCCTCCCTTCCTCCCTTCCTCCCTTCCTCTCTTCCTCCCTTCCTCCCTTCCTCCCTTCCTCCCTTCCTCTTCAGAAGCCCTCCAGCCCTTCAGGATGATTATGGTTGTGTTTGAGAATTTAAAAGATTTTTAATATCCTTTGAATACCCTTGAAACCAGCCTGGCCCTTTTGTTAGGAATCAACATGGTGTTGGTCAGATCATGTTGTTCAGGTCTTAGAGTCAAGCAATGATCTGTGGCTACCTCAACACCCATGACAAGCACTGCAGCTCAAAGGAGTCACAAACTCCAGCAACAGACTGCATCTACTCCAATCTCTGCAAAAAGCCCTGCTGCCACTCAAATTTGGGCAACAGGCCCTGTGTCTACTTTTATTACTGTGACAAGCACTGCAACTACTCAAATTGTGGTCACAAGCATTGTGGCTACTCAAACCCCAGAAAAAAGCATTACAACAAGTCAGACCCTGGTGATAGGTAATGTAGTTGAACCAGAGGACCAACCTGTGCAAGTGTCAGTCACCCCTATACACAAGAAGAAATGGACATGAAAAAAATCACATTGAGTAAAGGAGGATAAGGAGGGTGAAGCAGGAGCATCACAGGCACGGGTGGAAGAGGCAGAACAAGATCAAGAGGAAACCACTTGATCTTTATCCTTGTGTGAGCTGCTGGATATATGAAAATATTTCAGCTGTCATCCAGGTGAGCACATCACCACCTGGCTTCTTGGATGCTAGAATAACAGGGCTAAAAGTTTGGAATTAGAGGGCATGGAAGCCAAGCAACTAGGATCACTTTCTAGGAAAGAAGGCTTTTGAAGTACTAAGGCCTGAACAACAGGCCCTGAGCCAAAGTTGACCTCTAGATGAACCTTCCAACCAAATGTTAAATGTATCCACTCATTAACGAAGTATTACTAGCAATATGATATATGTATCTGCTCACTGGCAAAACCTGTATTTACTTTTCTGTATTTAGAAACTGGATATCCTGGTTTAAAAGACAGGTGTCTGCCAAGAAAGGCGGAAACCTTCCTGGAATGGAAAAGATGACCCCCCTCTCTCCAAATTATTACAACTTCCAAATTAGGGGTCTTTCAGGCAAAGATATGGGAAAAGAAATAACAGTTCTTTACTAGAAGATATAGATATATATATATAAAAAACAAGACAAACAACAACAGCAGCAACAACACAAACAAATAGAAAAAACCCAAGCCTTTTTCCCACCTGTCAAGCAATTTCCCCTTTGTTGTAGTTCTGACCACAACTGGCAGGGGGTTCTGTTGGCCCGTGTGGAGGCAGAGAGGCTGCAGTGACTCCCTCTGGCTTCAGGGGGTGATGTTGGCTCGTGTTGAGGCAGAGGGGCTGCAGTACCTCCCTCTCAACTTCAGGAGGCACTCCAATGCAAGATCGGGACCTCCCTGGTGGAGATGGCAGCTCAAATGAGGGAGAGGAAAGAAAGGTCGACTCCCCCCGGCACCCACGTGAGCCGTGATCAGTCTTTGGCACCATTAATGGCAGCCAATACACGCTGGGAAGGGAGACGGAGCTTTATTGCGATCTCGCACTACCGTACAGAGGAAAGGTCCAATGGAAGTATTGCTCTGGCTCCAGGCAGCCCTCCAAGAGGCAGCTACGGGAGGGAAGGGGAAAGGGATGACTTCCCCAGGCACCCAGGTGGACTGTATTGGTCTATCAGCACTTCTGTCTTGCAAGCAACTGGCTCACAAAGCCGGTGGCAGACAGAGCTCCACGGCAGTGTTGAAAAAAATCACTGTGCAGGAGAGGTCCAAGGCAAAGAAGAAGCACCACATGGCCACCTCTGCTCCCAACCCGGCAAAGACTGAACTACCCACAGCTAAGAAACTGCTTCACCCCTTGCCCCAGAACCATTCCAATGGTATGCCAAAACACTCAGCCACGTTTTTTGTCTCTTAATTTTCCATAATTTATTCCCCCCAGGCATCAACCACCCTTTTCTCTCAGCCTCCCTCTTTTTCAGGAAACAAATGGGAGAAAATTCACTGAAAAAACCAAACCCACAACATTATCCACCCTGAATTTTTTCCCATACTAACATGTTACATCAAACTTAGACTTTTAAACTGTATATATACATGCATTATCCTAATTATAGACATATATACATGCAGATATGGAGACAGACACAGTATCATGGGCAATTCACCCCAAAAGGTCCTCTTCAGGCATGCTTCGTGTCTCTCCCCATCCTTCTGCATCACCCACCAGGTGCAACCTGGTCCCTGAGCAAAAACAACCCCCACAGATGGGTTTGTCTTTGCTCAAGGCAGAATTAATTCAAATAGACTTTCCTAACATACCTCTCATATCCACCACCAGAACCTTATCTCCATCTGTTGTATGCAGGAGTTCAGATTGGGCAGGGCCAGCTTGATTGGTGGAACCTCTGTCCTGGTTTAAGGCAAATTTGGGAGGAACCCTCTGAAATGGTGCTCCTCTGGAAAGCAAGTCCAAACAGCCCCTCCTCCTAGCCGGTCCGGGAAAAGAACTCCCTCAGAGAAAAAGTGGAAAAAACTATTTATTTAACAAACAAAATACCCACAAGTATAAAGAATGAATAATAATAATAATAATAATATGAAACAATAAAACCTCTCGCTGCTCTGAAGAGAGATGGCAAAACTGAGAGTCCGTGCCAGGAGTTAACTCAGCTCCCTCAGTCTGTTTATCAGTCCCTTCGGTGCTGGAAAATGACGAGTCCAGGCCTGGTGGGCCACGGGCGCAAGATCCCGGTGCTCCTCTGGGTTTTTTCAGTCCAGAGCAGATTTAAACAGTCCCAAGAAAAAAAAAAGGGAAAAACAGTCCACAAAAGCTTCTTTGCCTCAGCTAGCTAAACTAACAAAAGGAAGAAAAAAACTCTCTCCAGCTGCCCTCCGTGCATCCGACAAAGGAAAAAAAAAAAACCCACACAGTCCCAAGGACTAGAGAAGATTCTGAGGAGTGAACACTGTTTTTCAAAACAAACTGTGCGCTTCTTCTTTCCCTGCTCACTCTCAGAACCAGTCTTAAAGGTACAGAACACAGAACAGACGATGTGGGGATACAGGCATCATAGTCACCCTAGGATAACCTCTGGTGTTTACTAATCAGGTAGCCTTTGCTAAATGCAGCTCCCAGTTTTTAAAAGTCCCCCTGCCCAGTGCCTTCAAGGTGGTTTTAAGCAGGCCATTGCATGGCTCAACTTTCCCAGCAGCTGGTGCATGATAAGGAATGTGGTACACCCACTCAATGCCATGTTCTCTAGCCCAGGTGTTTATAAGGCTGTTCTTGAAATGAGTCCCGTTGTTGGACTCAATTCTCAGAGGTACCATGCCTCCAAAGGACCTGCTTTTCAAGGCCCAGGATGGTGTTCCAGGTAGCAGCATGAGACAGAGGGTAGGTCTCCAATCATCCTCTGGTGGCATCTGCCATTGTGAGCACCTAGCGCTTGCCTTGGTGGGTTTGAGGCAGTGTGATGTAACATCTGCCAGGCCTCCCCATACTTATATTTGGACCACTGCCCATCATACCACAGGGGCTTCACCTGGTTGGCCTGCTTGATCACAGTGCACGTCTCATGGTCATGGATAACCTGAGAAATACTGTCCATGGTTAGATCCACCCCTTGGTCTCATGCCCACTTATAGGTGGCATCTCTGCCCTGATGGCCTGAGGCATCATGGGCCCATTGAGCTAGGAACAACTCTCCCTTGTGTTGCCAGTCCAAGTCTCTCTGTGACACCACTATTTTTGCCACCTGATCTACCTGTTCATTGTTTTGGTGCTCCTCATTAGCCATATTTTTGGGTGTTGCAGTGCATGATTAAGCCTTTCAAAGTTTTATATGTAATTTATTTATTTTGTACTTGGTATGTCCCTTCCCGAATCCTCTCACCCATCCCCTGATCCCCTTGGTATCTCCCAGAGGGGAGCCCCTTGTCAATCACCCTGGAAAATTGAAGAGAAATCATCTCCCATTTGGCCAGGTGCTCAAGCACCTGCCCTCTTCAATTGTCCTGCTAAGTGTCCCACTCTAGAACCTCCCAACCCCTTCCCATCCATTGGCCCGAATTCTCCTGTGGCCTCAGGCTATGTCCTGGGGTACATAAGGGAGAAGGACAGGCCGAGCCTTGCTTTTTGCATGTGGAGCTGCAACAATAAATACCTTTCAAACCCACGGCAGAAGCCCGCTCTTCATTCCAAAGCCTCACCCACGCTTCCAGCTAGCAGACCTGAGGGACCCACGAACTATTGCAGTTGGTCTGGGGTAAGCAGCCTGCCAGTAGCAGCCCCCCAGAAGGAAACCACTGCACTTGGGGACATGGGCATCTATATGACAGACTTTCACAGGTGGGTTCTCTACCTGAGTGGCAATGTCTTTCCATTCATCAGCAGCCCAGATTGGTTTCCCCTATGCTGCCAGTTGGACTTTTTCCACCTTTCCAGCCAACCCCCCAAGCATTGGCTACCACCCACAAATCAGTGTAAAGGCAGAGTTTTGGCCACTTCTCTCTTTCAGCAATGTCCAGGGCTAGTTGAAGGGCTTTGAGTTCACCAAGTTGGCTTGGTCCACCTTCTCCTTCCGTAGCTTGTGTGACCTACAGCATGGAGCTCCATACGGCTGCTTTCCATTTTAGATTTGTCCCTACAATGCGACAGAAACTGTCAGTGAAAAGAGCATAGTGCGTTTCTTCTGCTGGCAGTTGGTTGTACAGTGGATCTTCCTGAGCACGTGTCACCTGTTCCTGCTCCTCTTCATCCACCAGACCAAAGTTCCCACCTTCAGGCCAATTCATGAATATTTCCAAAATCCCAGGGCAATTCAGGTTTCCAATATAGGCATGCTGTGTGATGAGGGCAATCCATTTGCTCCATGTGGTGTTGGTGGTGTGGTGAGAAGAGGAAACCTTTCCTTTAAACATCCTCCCCAGCACTGGTAGTGGGGGTGCCAGGAAGAGTTGTGCTTCCGTGCTGATCACCTCCAAGGCAGCTTGAACTCCTTCATAGGCTGCCTTGATTTCCTTCTCTGTTGGGGTGTAGTTGGCTTCAGACTCTCTGTAACTTCGACTCCAGAATCCCAGTGGTCAGCCTCGAGTCTCCCCAGGCACCTTCTGCCAAAGGCTCCAGGACAGACCATCGCTCACAACTGCAGAGTAAAACACATTCTTCACCTCTGGTCCTGTCCTGACTGGGCCAAGGGCTACTGCATGAGTGATCTCATTGATCTGGGAAGAGGCTTGTTGCTGTTCAGGGCCCCAGTTGAAATCATTCTTCTTGCGGGTAACCAGGTAGAGAGGGCTCGCAATCTGACTGTACTTGGGTATGTGCATCCTTCAGAAATCTATGGTGCCTAGAAAAGCTTGAGTTTCCTTTCTGTTGGTCAGTGGAGACATCACTGTGATCTTATTGCTGACCTTGGTGGGAATCTGATGCCGTCCATCTTGCCAATTTACTCCCAGAAACTGGATTTCTCGGGCAGGTCCCTTAACTTTACTCTTTTTGATGGTGAAGCTGGCTTCCAGGAGAATCTGGATGATCTTCTTTCCTTTCTCAAATACTTTTGTTGCTGTGTTCCCCAGTACAATGATGCCATCTATGTACTGCAAATGCTCTTGAGCATTTTCCAGTGCAGTCTGGATCAGTCCATGGCAAATAGTGGGACTGTGCTTCTATTACCAAAAATTCAGTAAAATAAAAAGAAACTCCTTAACACCGATGTTGCATTAAGAAGCAGGCATTCTTTACTCAGCCACATGCATGGGGGGATAGCTCCTCCCAAAGCTGTGCATGCTGAGTACAGGAAATTTTCTGCTTATATACTGTATTCTACATACATATTCATAGATTGTCCCAGACTAAACATACATACAAGAATAATTTCCCTGAAATCATTAAAATATTTCCCCTCCCCTTTACGCATGTGTTCTTCTGTCCTGGGGGTCTCTCTGGTGGCCTCTGGTGGTCATAGACCCCAGTGTTCCAGGTGACCTGGCTGAGTTGGCAGGACACTGAGGCTGGTGAACTTCCAGTTCTCCTTCTTACACAGCAGGCATTCTGCGGTTTCCATAGGCCAGTAGTTTTGGAGAACAAGCGTTGTTATCTCATCAGGTGTAGGTCATTTATCATTTGATAACATTCCCTCCCTTTGAGGCCTGTGAAGTTTGTCTTCTTTGCAAGCCTTCATAAGTCTCACTTTGGCTTTTTACTAACATTGTATAAGTTCTTCATGTTGCATTAGCAGTCAAGGTTTTTATGAAGCTTAAAGCAAGTATCATCATCACAATTATTGCTATCATCACAATTATACTTTGCAAAAGTGAGGCCAACCAACCAGTCAGAGAAAATCCTAATCCTTTACATATTTTGTTTAACCAGCTACTTTGTAATCCTGCCCTTAAATGCAGCGACCAATTTTATCCTCTCTATCTGATCATCCAATTCATCAGTCACATTCAGAATGTACACACAAGTCTTGTTGTTAAAATTCAAGTATCCACATACTCCATGTTCATGTAGCAGCAATAGGTCTAAAGCAAATCTGTTTTGTAAGGTCATTTTTGTTGTGGCTTGCAATTGTTCATTTATTTCAATGAACCCCAATTGAGTTGCATTTGGTAGTTTCCCTTTGCAGAGTCAAATTGTGTGCAGTTAGTCTATTTCTGAAGGTAGATATTTGTGGAGTGAAGACGGATTCTAAAATCCATGGTACTATGGTTCCTGTACTGGGGTGTTTCCAAGTTTCATCATGTTTAACTTTTCCCCATAGTCGGGTTCCCAATGGTGACTCCTCCCACAAGGGACATAACTTTAATACTCCCACTGTCCATTGTACTCTTGATTCTCCCAAGGGCAAATGTGTGGTCCAAATTCCATTGCTTCTTACCCATACTGTGGGTCCTAATGATTTTACTGTGTCCTGCTGACAGTCTACATGTCTCCAAGTCTCGTTGTTTGTTAGGTGAGATCAGGTGTCATTAAGAAAGGTAGAATATTTTCTACAAACACATCCTAACCTTAGAGCTTGAGCCACAGTCATGAGCCACTGTACCTCAGGATTCTTACTAGTACAAGTGTATACTTGAGTGCAATTCCATTTTTCCTTTGTCCTTGGATCCTTTTGCCTTGACCTTATTAAATCAGGATATTTTATACCAACCTGTAAGGGGTCTTCTGGGAGGCCTGGATTCCTTTCCCATCCCCAACACCACTGAACTGAATGGATATATTCCCATTGTCCTGTTTGAGGTCTGTTCCATATTTCCGGTATTTGACATCCCCAAGGGGTATTAGTGTAATCTGTCAGCCGGTAAATATTTCCTGAGGTATCCTGGGTTTGCCTTTAATTGAATTTTTGGTGAGGAGAAAAGAGTCAGCCACGGAAGTGACTTTCCCCTGTGTAGAACATTACAGCTTCCTCAGTAGCTGACAGACCAATTAGCCAATTAGAGAAGCTAGAACAGCCTCTATGAATACCTGTAGTAGTTTGAAAGTAAACTGAGTGAGAGGCTCCAAGTCAGAAATACAATTTAATAGGAAGAAGAGAGAAAAAAAAAAAGAATAAAATAAAATAAGATAGATGTAATAATACAAAAGACCACTGACATAGTCAGAATACAACCTGAGTGGGATGATGGAAGCAGTGATCCCGTAGAAAGGTCTGGTAGCTCTGATCCTCTGGGAATCCAGTGGATAAGGTCCCCCGTATTGTCCCAAATCCCAGATTATATCCAGGTGAGAATGTTTGGCTCCTCCCCCTGGGTGGAGCATCTCACAATGGGATAATGAGTCATACAAGGGGTCCTTAATGGCCCATTAAAGAGAGATAACTCCCAGAGGGAGTTACCTATGAGTCATGCAGCAGGCCATTAACAGAAGACCCATTAGCAGAAGACCCATTAGCAGAAGACACCTTAACAGAAGAGGGAGGGGGAAATCTGGAAGAACACTGCTTCAGCAATTGGTTTCAACAGTACATGAAGATGGTGATAGAATACTTTGTGCATATCTTATACTTGCAACCCAGGACATAATCCACCTCTTATTCTATCATCATCTACATCATACCCAAATCAATGCATTCTTAGAGAGATATACATATATACATACAGAATGAAACTTCACACACTGTTCTCACTTAAAATTAGGTCTCCCTGTGGTACACAACGGGTTTTCCCATCTTTCTGCATTTCCCACCAAGTGTAACCAGGTCCTTGAGCAAAGAAAATCCCACGGATGGGTCTGCCTTTGTCTGAGGTGGGATTAATCCAAACAGTCTTTCCTAAAATGCCCTTCATGTGTTCCACAGGGACTTTGTCTCCATCCACTGTGTGTAAGGGTTCAGACTGGGCAGGACCAGCTAGATTGATAGACCCTCGGGTGTTGACCATCCAGGTGGCTTTGGCTAAATTTATTTCCCAATTCTTGAAGGTCCCTTCAGGGCAGTCTTTAGTAGTCCATTGCACCGTTCAACTTTCCTGGCAGCTGGTGCGTGATAAGGAATGTGATATATCCATTCAATACCATGCTCGCTAGCCCAGGTGTTTATAAGGCCGTTCTTGAAATGGGTCCCATTGTCCGACTCAATTCTCTCAGGGGTGCCGTGTCTCCACAGAACTTGTTTTTCAAGGCCCAAGATGGCATTCTGGGCAGTGGCATGGGGCACAGGGTAGGTTTCCAGCCATCCAGTGGTGGCTTCCACCATGGTCAGCATGTAACGCTTTCCTTGGCGGGTTTGGGGAAGGGTGATGTAGTCAATTTGCCA
>JANPWX010017731.1:0-19358 GCA_024734555.1 Trochalopteron elliotii
TCTTTTGGCAAAGGGGGCATCCTTCTGTGATCATCTTAGCCAAATTACACACTCTTACACACAGATGTTCTTGTAGAAAATGGTCACAGAGCTCCTGCGTACCCCAGTGCATCAATGCATGTATTTCTTCTAATACTTTTTGAGCTAGCGCTTTGTTCAAAAACCTTCTCCCATCTGGGGCTAACCATTCCCCTTGTTGCCCCTGTTGCAATTCTAGGTCTTTTATGGCTTTTAACTCTACTTGATCATAAATTGGTTTCCCTACTTCGTTGTCTGGAGTGCTGTGAAGGGCAAAGATCTTCACTGAATCTCCATGACTCTGGGCCGCTAGCTTGGCAGCTTGATCAGCAATTTGATTACCTTTTCCCTCAAAGGTATTTCCCTTCTGGTGTCCTCTTACATGCACAACTGCAATCTCTTGAGGTTTCATCAAGGATTCTAACACCAATTTAATTAGCTCTTTATGGATCAAGTTTTTCCTTTAAAATTGAGATACCCCCTTTTTTCCCAAATTTTCCCAAATGTATGCACTATTCTAAAGGCATACCGGGAGTCTGTGTAGATAGTTCCTTGGTCTTGTTCTAATAGGTCCAATCCCCTCTTGAGGGCATAAATTTCACAACACTGGGCTGACCAGTTAGATGGTAATTTTCCTTTTTCTATGACTTTTAAATTGTCTTCGTTGGTACCTTCTACTACTGCATAACCTGAGAATCTTTTCCCTTTGTCCACTCTAGAGGATCCATCTGTGAATAACAACCTCCCATATGGCAACGGTATGTCTTCAAGATCCTCTCTTGTTTTTGTTTGTAAATCAACAACTTCTAAACAGTTATGTTCTAGGTCTGGTGTAGGTTCTCCTGAAAGAAATTGTGCTGGATTTAAAATTTTTGACATGGTTAGTTCTACATCCCTAGCTGTGGTTAGAATTACTTCATACTTCAGCATTCTAGAATCGGAGAGCCACTGGGCAGCTTTTTGACTTAACACCGTCTTTAAATCATGAGGGGTGTGTATTACAATTTTCCCTTGCAGGGTCAACTTCTGGGCCTCCTCTAGGAGAATTGCTGTCGCAGCTATGACCTGAAGACACGTTGGCCACCCCCTAGCGACAGGATCCAATAGCTTAGAAAGATAAGCTATGGGTTTTCTTTGGTCCCCCCATTCTTGGGTGAGTACTCCGTAGGCAATACCTTCTTCTGCATTAACAAACAAGTCAAATTTCTTCTTCAGATCTGGTAGGCCTAAGACAGGAGCTGTAGCTAATTTAGTTTTTAATTCTTCTAATTGTTTTTCATCGATTTGTGTCCAATTTATAGGTTCTGATTTTGCTAATTTCTCATATAAAAATTTGACACTTTGGGAATAGTTTTCAATCCACCACCGACAGTACCCAAATAGACCTAAAAGTTTTCTTACATCAGTTTTAGTAACTGGTGCAGGGATGGCTAGTATTCCTGAGATTCTATCTGGACTTATCTTTTTATTTCCCTTTTCAATTATATGACCTAAGTATGTAACTTGAGACTCTACAAACTGTAATTTGTCTTTAGAGACTTTCAGGCCCTTTTCTCCCAAGAAATTTAAAAGATCGATACTGGTTTGTTTGACTTCAACCTGGTTTTCCCCCGATGCTAAGTCATCCACATACTGTAAAATCTGGGTGTCATTCTCAGGGATAAACTGCTTTAACAATTCCTCTAGAGCCTGCCCAAAGAGGGTGGGACTGTCTGCAAATCCTTGTGGTAAACGAGTCCATCTTAGTTGTTGCTTTCTATGTGTTTCAGGGCACTCTCATTTAAAAGCAAACTAATTGCGGCTTTCTTGGGCCAAAGGACAAGACCAGAAAGCATCTTTTAAATCAATTACTGTGAACTAGGCATGTTCAGTGTGGATTTTACTTAGCAAAGTGTATGGATTAGATACTACAGGGTAGTTGGTAATAGTTTTTTTATTTACCTCTCTTAGATCTTGCACCAATCTGAATTTGTTCTCTCCTTTCTTGACAGCTAGGATGGGTGTGTTGTGAGGGGACCTGCAGGGCTCTAGGATTCCTGCTGCTAACAAGTTTGTTATAATTGGGGCTAATCCTTCCCTCCCCACTGCTGAGAAGGGATATTGTTTAACCCTTATTGGTGGTGTTCCCTCTGGTATGTTTACTTTTATAGGGGTGATGTTTAAGTATCCATACTTTCCTTCCTCTGCCCATACGTTTGTGTTAATCTCAGCTAGATCTTCAATGGCTAACTTCATCATTTGTACAACCATTTTTCCTTCTTTTGGAATGATCCCCACTTTCAGCTGCACTTGCAAGTCTCGTCCTAACAAGCTCTTCTCAGTGTTTGGTAGGTATATCAGATCTGTGATATATCTCCTTGAATTTCCTCTGACTTCTACACACTCTACTATAGAAGCTTTAAAGGGCTTCCCTTCTGCACCTATAACATCACATAATCTTTTTCCTATTGTCAATCCAGCAGGGAGCTGTTTAAGACTGGATTTCTCTGCCCCTGTGTCAACAAGAAATTCAATTTCCTCAAAGTGGGGACCCACTTCTAGGTTTACAATGGGCTCTTCATGATATTTATTTGGGTCCCCCATCTTATAGAGCCCATGACACCCCTAATCTTCTTTATTTTCTCCTCTCAACCATTTCTCGAGGGTTTCCTGTTCTCTTACTATCCTTTCATCAAGGATGGCCTTTTTGCATTCTCTCCTGAGGTGCCCTTCTTCTCCACAGTAAAAACAGGTTCTTGTTTCTCCTGGTCTGGGGGCAGTATTCCAAGGTAACACCTCTCTTCCTCTTCTTTGTCCTAGTGGAGGTTTAGTGCTGTCTCCACTCTGAGGGTTTTTACTATCATCTTTATTGTTCACTAAGTCTTTTACACTTTCTCTTGCTACTGCTACCATAATCTTGGTTTTTGTTCTAGTTTTCTCTTCTTCTCTTCTTAAGTACATTTCAATGCCTCTCTCACTAATTCATTTATCTCTCTTTCTTGCCAATCCTCAAGCTTCTCTAGCTTGCTCCGGATATCCGGCCAGGATTTTGTTACAAACTGGAGTTTCAGAAAAACTTGACCTTCTACACTGTCAGGGTCTAAATTTGAGTATTTTTGGAAATTTTGTCTAAGTCTGTTCAGCCAGGCCACGGGCGTTTCATCTTTTTCTTGCGATCCATCAAAAGCAAGTTTGCTGTTACTCTGTCGGGGGACTGACTCTTTGATCCCTCTTACAATCAATCTCCTAAAATCCTCCATACTCCTGTGACATTCTTCCTGGTTTGGGTCCCAGCCAGGGTTAACTACTGGGAGCTTCTGCTCTCCAGGTGGGCCTGTACGGTTTTCTCTCTCCCATGCCCTTATTCCTGGTGTTCTTATTAGCTTTACTTCTTCTGGGTTGAACAATATATTTAGAATAGAATTTAATTCCCCCCATGTGTATATACTGGGACCTAGGAACTGATCAACTTGATTTGCTATCCCCACAGGATCTTCCACAAGGCTTTTTAACTCTTTCTTAAAGTTTCTCACTTCTGAGGCAGTTAGGGGGGCATTAACAAACCCTATTCCTCCTGCTACACCACCCATGGGTACTTCCCTTAAGGGAAATAGCTTTGTCTTCGACTGAGTGTTTTGACAAGGTCCCTCCAGGGCCTTTGCAACCGGTGTCCCTCTAGCATTATGGACTGTCTTTTCCACCTCTCGGTTTGGAGGAGGTGTAGGGAGTGCTGATGGTATAGGAGGCATTTGGTTATTGCTTGTTGGTGTTGCAGGTAGGGTGAAATGAAAGGGGTTAGTTTGTGAGATGGGGAAATTAGGTTGTGAGGGACATGGTAGAGACGGGGAGGGCAATGGAGGGGCTGAGGAGGCAGGGGATGGAATCATAGGGGATGCCCCTATTGTGGAGCTGGTAGATGGAGAGGTTAGTGTCGGAGGGGATGGGAAGGCAGGGGGTGGAATTGTAGGGGACACCCCTATTGTGGAGCTGGCAGATGGAGGGGTTAATGTCGGAGGGGATGGGAAGGCAGGGGGTGGAATTGTAGGGGGCACCCCTATTATGGAGCTGGCAGAAGGAGGGGTTAATGTCGGAGGGGATGGGAAGGCAGGGGGTGGAATTGTAGGGGACACTCCTATTGTGGAGCTGGCAGATGGAGGGGTTAGTGTCGGAGGAGATGGGAAGGCAGGGGGCGGAATCATAAGGGACACCCCTATTGTGGAGCTGGCAGATGGAGGGGTTAGTAGCGGAGGGGCTGGGGCTGTTAGTGGGGAGGAATAAAGTGGAGTGGTTGGGGGCAAAGTTGGAGGACTAATGGGTAACAGGGGAGGGCTGCTAGGTAGTATTTGTGGAACTTGTGGGTATATTGGGGGAGGAGGAGATAGATGGTCAAGGGGGTCCCACTGCTTATTTTCTTCTTTCCTCTTCTCTTTCTCATCTTCTTTCTCTTTCTCTCTTCAACTTACAACTTTTTGTCACCTCTTCTTTAGACGTGCTGTTCTGCCAACAAGTAGCATAGCGTATTTGCTCACTACAGGTGTTCTCCTGAGCTTCGAAATATTGATTTAACTGATAATACATCCACAAATCTGTGGTTCCACACCATGGCCACTGGTTAGATAAATCTAAAGTTGGCCAAACTTCAACACAATAATGGATCATTATGATCCAGCTTAGATCTTTAGTTTTATCATTACTTTCCCACGATTCTAACATTCGCCCTAGTGGGCTTTCTGGTGGGATGTTCTTAATCTTGTTACTTTCTTCTACTTCTCTCTTTTTTTCTTATCTTGCTCTTGCATACACCCATTTTCACTCTACACTCACACTGGTACCCATAGGTAGCCGGTAAGACTTGCCCTCAGAGTCTCTGCCACTACCCCCGCCAGTACCCACACTCAGGAGCCCCGGAAGCAGTCTGGAAGACTCGCCCTTAGGGTCTCAGCCCCTGCCCCTGCAAGCCCTGTGGTACTCGGGAATGGTCTGGTTCCTGCCCCCCACTCTTTAGGGCCCAGCCACCACCCCAGCCAATACCCTCTTGCGCCCCTGTACACCAGGCAGTCCCTGTTAGACAGCCGATATGCCTGGGCCCTGGGGGTCAGCACTGCCTACTGCCAGGACTGAGTGTACAGTGTGTAGCTCACTCACTCACCCTACTGCCAAGCTTCCTACACCAGCTGAAACTTGTTTCCCTACCTCTCATGCTCGGTCCATACACCTCTCTCTAGGTGCCTACCGACCCCTGTCACGCTGCACCCCGTGTAGGTCACCCCAGCCAGTGTCCACGGGTTCTGAGAGATCAAGCACTCCTCCCGCCTTGAGTTACTCTGAACTCCCTGAACTTGCTCAGTGTGTGCTTATCCCCGACACCCGCAGACACCCCGGGCCGTGCCTCGGCCAGTGCTCTCAAACACTCCCCACACGTTGAGCTATCCTAAGCTCCCGGTACTAGTGTGGTACGTGCCTCACGCTCTTGCCCTCAGCCTTCCCACACGCTTGGGACGGCCTTGGTGGCCCACCCCCGTTGGGAGGGCCTGCCCCACAAACAGCCTCTCACGGGCCACTCACACCCTAGGTTTCCTCCGCCCACTCGGAGGGGGGCCTCTAAGCCCCTGGGAGCGCTTTACTCACTCGCTTCCTCCTTTTCCCGATGGGCTCCTTTGCAGGAGTCACCACACGGTACTCAGAAGCCACACTCACTCGGGGGGGGCCCAGGATGGTCCCTCCCCCATTCACACACTCACTCGCCTCCCGTCACTAGGTCTTACCGAGTGCTCCTCAGCAGTGTGTCCCAACGATGCTAGGGAGCATGGTTTTCTTGATCCGGGGGGCCAGCATTCCCAGAGGTTCGGAGCCAGATGACGTCCACTTCTGTCCACTTCTGTCCTCTTCTATCCTCTTCTGGGTGTGGCCATTCCCGGGTTTCGGCACCATCTGAGAAAAATTGGGCAGGAGACAATGTTTCCTCCTTTAAATGCCTTTATTAAAGTATAGCTCTTTTAGAAGCAGGCGCCTCAGGGGGGATGGGGTGGCCTCCACCGCAGTGCTGAGAGGGGGGGGGGGGCGGGACACCCTGCTGCTGCACACAGCCGAGTGGGGAATTAGCCTTCCCCCTCACGGGAGCATGCTCCCGACAATTCCAAGTCCAATGTGATTTCCACTGAGGAGTCGGATGTTCAGATTTCTCTTCTGGTCACGGCGAGATCAAAAGGTCCTGGCATCAATTGGCCTGTACTCTTCAGTCTTTATTGTTATTATTCTTTTTGTTTTAAGTTGTTGTTAAAGAGTCTTAATTACTGTTTGTTTTGGAAGTTGTCCCAATTTTCCTGAGGTGTTGCATCCTGGGATCTTTAATTACCATAAGGGGTGTTAGAGTAGGAGACGGGGGCAGGGGGGGGTGAGATAGCCAGGCAGAGTAGAGAGGTATAGGAGTCTTACGTTGCCATGGAAACGACATTCTTGCTTGACAGGTCACGAAGATATATTACAAAAATGAGTACAAAGAGTTTCTAGCATTTAACTTTACATTTCTATAACTAATATAACTAATACTTTCTAACTTTATACTTTAACTTTTAGGAGTTGTTTTAAACCTCGTTTTTCACAGTATGCTTGAACTATCTGCTTGGTTGGGATAATATCCGGTGAACATATGATGAGGACCCTGCTGCTGACATGCCAACTATTAACACTTACTGTCTGTGGAAAGTATGGACCAAGGCCCAAACTGGAGGTGATAACGAAGCAGGACTAAAAACCACAGCCAAGGAACACGCATGCTCTAAAAAGGCGGACCCAGGAAGGGGCCATGCTAAACAGTTCTTGGAATATGTAAACTAGTTTGTGGAAAGGTATGAATATGCATAATAGTTTATGAATATGCAACAGGATGATATAATAGAAAAGGTATTTAAAGCGTGTCTCCAAAGATAGTAAGTGTGAGCTTGGCTGAATGCCAAGCACTCGGTTGTTAACCCTTTACTTTATCTCTGTCTTCTACTGTCTTTTATTAAACTTTTTAAATTTTACCAGGAAAGTGAACCTCGTTTTTCACACTTTGCTGCTGAAATTGCAGTTATAGAAGACAGATTGGTACCTCCCCTTCACTCAAACCAACATTCAGTCCCAATACTTCCAAACAAAAGGGTCAGGAACGACATTGCCATCCTGACTTATCCTTTTATCCTTCACATCCTCAAGGCATTGTCTTCTGTAATGCCCTGTCCTATTCAAGGTTAACCAGACCAACCTCACATCTCTGCCATGACCTCTTTAAACAGCAACAAACAGCACCTCAAACAGCACCACAAACAGCACCCAATGGGCTCTGCATGGTTTCATCCCTTTGCATGCAGGAGTTCCAGGTCTTTGCCACTTGTATTACCAAGTGAAAAAAATGGAGACTAGATCCTTTTTCTCACAAGAACCCCTTATTGCTCAGAAAGAAGGCTTTTTCCATTGAAATTTCCCTCTCTCAAAATGACTGGATCCCCAGATATTGATGGAATTTGCTACTTCAAAAACATGCTGTTCCTACCCTGTTCACTATCAGTCTCTAAACCACCAACCTCCCTTCTACTTCTACATGGACAAACCTGCCTTTTAAGCTTTCTGATGCCAGATCTTGGCTGGCTGCCAAGTGCCCAACCAGCTGTTTTTTCACTGCCCCTCCCCAATAGGACAGGGGGAGAAAATAGGGAGAAAAAGTTACTTCAGGACATAGCCACCTGCCAGATCCAAGGGCAGCAGGGAAATACCTGCCCCAGACAGCATTTTGCTGTTTCTTAAATATGCTTGCACAGGGGTGCCACCAGCTTTGCTGAGTTGCTCAGCTTTGGCCCTTGAGGAGTCTGGTGCCTAGCTGGCAGAAACTAGCTATGTCCAGCATCAGGCAGACCCTGGCTGTCGGAGTCCAGGGCATTCCTTTGGTTGCCCTGGATGGTCACAGACCTCAGCAGAGAGGCCTGGGACCCAAGAAAGAGAGTTTGAATCCTGGACAGGGGGGTCTGTCCTGGGGGGTTGCCTGGCACAGAGCCCAGAAAGACACAGGCTTTGATTTCAGTCCATGGAAAAAGTTTCTAACATTGAGAGAAGAATTACAAGTCACAAAGGTGTGAAAACAGTAGTTTAGCACTGCACAGGGTGAAGAATTTTGTAGTTCTGGAATTTTTAGAATGGAGGTGAATAGGGGACAAGATGGAAATTTTAAGGCGGTGCCCTGAGTTCTTCTTGTTCTCCCTTGGCCTCCATCTTCTGATGTGACATGGACACAAAGTAGTGTAAGGGGATTGGGTCAAAGTAGAAATGACCTTTTTAGTATAGATAATAGGCATTGGCACAGAATTGTAAATAATAGACATGTAATTATCTGTATAAAAAAGTAGCGACCTCCCATCATGGGGGGAGTCATCCTGTGTCTGAGCTGCTGTGAACATCTCGGCTGGGCACAGAGAAATTTGTAAGATAAAAAATAATAAACACATGAGAAACCAAGAAACAACAAGACCTTGAGACTCCTCTTCATTCGTGTGCCAAGCTAAAAGGCTTCAGAGGGACAGAGAGCAGAAAAACAACCAGCCCGAACCACCACCAACAGCCGAACCACCAACCTGAAATCTCGGGTAAGACAGAAAACCTAATAAAAAACCCGAGAACTGGCGTCCCTGGGTGGGCACAGAGTGGCCCTGGGTCAGCACAGAGTGGCCAGAGTGGGTACCAGCAGACACAGCAAACCCTCTGAAGCCAGGAAGACAACCTGAGAACACAGGGGAAGATTTTGGCCAAGGCAGCTGATCTCAAATTCGCCTCGGACCGACGAGATCCAAGGGCCCTGGACACGTCATCCTGAGATCTGCTGGCAGGTGATCAAGACATCTCTGGATCGAATTTGACAACACCTGCACCCCATTCTTCATTTTTGGTAAGATCAGTTGAATTTAGAGAACATGGTGTTAGCGTGAGGAAGAAACATGCAATCACGGTTGATTGAGTGCGGTGCTTTTTTGAAGAGCTCTGGGAATCAAGAGGCCTAGGGGCCCAAATCTTGATTCCACCAGAAGTCCAAAATAGACACAGTTTTATACTTTCTTATTACATAAGTAGGTATGTTAAACATTAAACTCCTATTGTTCTATTGCCTCTACCCAAGCATGAATTTAGAACAATCGATATTTTAGGATTCGTGTTCCAAACTCTTACGATTCGAATTCAAGATTCTTGTGACTTGTATTTAAAATAATAATCATATTTAGTTACCAGATGATTACAATTAACAATAAAGTAATTTATCAATGATTATGATATGGGTACAGGTTCACCTTAACTTACTAAAGAACATCTAATTCTGTTAGGGAGGAAGAAAGGTTTTATCCGCTGGACAGCAGCCAGCAATGGGTTCTTTTGTTGGCCGGCAGCCAACAAAAGTTCTGCCTGTTATCAGCAGGCAGGTTTCATACCTCCTACAGGAGGTGGGGAAGGGGAGAGCCAGCAGCTCCTCCTGGTTATAACGGGAGAGAGCTACCAGCGCCCTCAGGATTACCGCAGGGAGGTCAAAAATCCCTTCGAGACAGGAGAGTCAGCAGTTCTCCAAGTGAGGCACAGGAAAGCCAGCAGCTTGTTCCTGTGCCCCAAACCCAACACCTGAATCCCAAAAACCAGTCCCGGGAAAATCAAAACTCCTGATCCATCCCAGTGACCAAGATAACAACATGCTTTTTTTCGAGGCATGTCCCAGCAGGAGGGGGAGGGAGAATTGAGAACAGTTCACCCTGGAGCCTTTTCACCCCCCCCTCAGACACAACGCGTTCAGACACTGAGCTAAAGTTTTCCACCGCCCTTTCCCCCTTCCACTCAGGGACAGAGAGTGCGAGGGGGAGGGGGAGTCGGGGGAAAACAGGGAAAACAAGCCCAAATCGCGCCGGCGGTGGGAGATAACATCACGGCGCGTGCGCGCGGAAGCGATCGTGACCAGGGGCAGCGGGAAAGCGCACCGGGTCTGGACGGGGCGGACCACGAGGCCGGGACGATGGGGAGGAGAAGCGCACGGCGGCAGCCCGGCGCTCGGTAGTGGCGCGGACTGCGGGGAGCGGCGCGGGCCAGGCTGTGCCTGCGTCGCGGGGCGTGAGCGAGGAGCCGCCGGGACAGGCACCGCAAGTCCAGAACTATGTACTACAAACCCCAGAAACCCCTGCGGAACGAGCGGGATGCAGCTAGAGCCGCGAGGTCGCTCCGGGCGGGAGAAACCCCGACGGAGAGCGAGACGTGTGCTACCTTTTTAATTTCAGCTGCCAGTCCCCTGATTGTCTCCCCATAATCATCTATTTCAATACAGCATTCAGATTCATTGAACTTTCCACACACCCCTCCTTCTTCGGCCAGCAGGTAGTCGAGGGCTAATCTATTCTGGTATTCTGGTACACTCGATTATCATTATTTTTCAGCAAATCCAGAATGACAGGTTCATTGTTGAAGGAAGCTTTTTCCTCATGCTTAAGGTTTCTTCCCTCCCAATATAGTTTTCTCCCACAGTACACATTTTTAATTTGGTTTTATCATAGCACAAAGGACTGACTTTGTAGTATGCTAGGAAGGTTGATTGCCTTTTTCCTCCCACCCACACGGTTTTGTTGCACCGACCACAAGTTGGGACTGGGGAAGCATCCCGACTTCACGTTTGTGTATGACATGGGCAGCTTTTTCCTCTTTCACAGCAGGAGTTCCTGACTGCCCGTCCTTAAGACTTACCCCTGAGTGGTGACACCAGACTTCCCCTTCCAATTCACAAAGATTGTATTGAGTGCCATTAGACAAACACTGACCTCTCTGTTGTCCCGGAGGGCAGTCAATTACCTGTCCGGTAGTTGTGGCAGTCAGGCAATGCTCACACTTCTCCAGGGGATGCAGCCCTGGAGGCACCTCGAGGATTGCCCCCTTGGTCAAGCACATGGCTAGATTCAGGACAGTCAGGATTCCCCACAGATGTACCCCTCTGCCTCACCCTTCGCCCGTATGTAAACCATCTTCTCGGCAGCAGGGATAGGCTTCAGGGGCCTTCGTTGTCCTAATGGCATACCTTCTCTCGAAAGCAGCCCACCGGGACAGTTTCATTGTATCAGTTCTACACGGTACTCTGATTGTCCTTCGGCACTCAATTGCCAAAATTTCAGCTTTGGCGTCCAATTTCCCTCTTGTCCCCTTTTTCTAAATCTGGTACCACTCAGGAGAGTCAAGTTCCAAAAGCCCGGCTCCTGTGGCAAGTATTAAGAGACGGCTAGTATCCTTCTGCTCTTTGGTTAAACAATTAGTGCACAATCCCTTTGGTCTGTTCCCTCCCCAACAATGAGTCACCCACACTTGTTTACAATATACACACTCAAAGTGGATAAAAGGAAAGCAATCACAATCAAGGGTGATACAACTTATCTGATCTTCACTTGTCATTTATGGTGACCCTGGAGCCTAATCTTTAGCTCTCCCGGGGGGGTGGTGACCCTCCACTCCAGGGCTTTTGAATCCTCAACCTTTTTCACCCTTGATGAATGAGCCCAGCCCTTTTCCGCAGTCCAGACAGCAGTGTCAGTGGTGAGGAGGAAGAGGAAGGGTCCTTCCAAGTGTGGGGTGAGGGGCAGCTCCTTCCAGGCTTTGACCAGCACTTTATCCCCTGGCTGTATCTGAAGGATCGCGAATCCCAGAGGGGTGCTTTGAGGGATAAGTCCTCGCTTTCAGAGATCCTGTAAATTTTGTTTATAGCAATGAGATAAGGTTGTATTTGCACATCCTCAACTTGAGGGCGTCCCACCGGCATTCCATGTTTGTAAGGCATTCCATACAGCATTTCAAAGGGGGACAACCCAGTTTCAGAGAGCGGCATGGTTCTTATGTTAAGTAGAGCGAGAGGAAGACATTCGACCCAAGACATCTTTGTTTCCAACATAAGTTTGGACAATTGAGATTTTAGAGTTTGGTTCATTCTTTCTACTTGTCCCGAGCTCTGAGGGTGTGTCCTGGTTTAGGACAAATTAGGGGAAGGTCTCCAGAAGGAGCCCCCCACAAAACAAACCTCCACCACCCCATCCCCCAACAGCTCTGGGTTTGAGAAGGAATTCCTTGGAGGAGAAGTGGAAAAAACCTATTTATTGACAAATAAACAAAAACACTCCCCAACACAAGGGAAAAGAAAAAATACTCAAGCAGTTGCTGTGAAGGGAGGGCGCAGAGCTTCTGTCTCAGGCGTCGGAGATCCCCAGATATTCCCAGGTCAGGTCCGGAGCCGGTCCAATGATCTTCGGGGTGGGGGGAAAGAAAAGGGAGAGAAAAAGGGAAAAAAAAAACGAAAGCAGCGAAAGCCAGCAAAAGCAAAAACAAAAACAAAAGCAAAAGCAAAAACAAAAACAAAGCCTGCAGCAAAGCAAAGCCAGCAGCAAAGCAAAGCTAGCAGCAAAAGCAAAGCCAGCAGCAAAGGCAAAAGCCAGCTGCAAAGCAAAGCTAGCAGCAAAAGCCGAGCTAAAAACAAGAGCCCAAAGAACAAGTAGCCCCACCCCGGCAAAACAGCCCGCCGAAGGGGGGGCAGCTGTTAGACATAACAATGTAGTACACAGAGACAAAGCTGCACCATTGGGATAGGAGGCACCGTCAACCCAGGACAGGGTGCCAAGGGGTGTGGTACTGCCATCTAATACCCAAAGCTTCTAATGTTTGTTTAATGATTTTTGAAGTGAAATGTGTCCCTTGGTCTGAATCAATACAATCGACTATCCCATACCAAGGGATAATTTCTTCTAGTAAAATTTTTGAAACCGTCTGGGCCGTAGCTTTTGCCCTGGGGTAAGCTTCCACCCAATGTGTCAATTTGTCCACTATCACCAATAGAAATTTGTACCTCCCAATTTTTGGTAATTCAGTGAAATCAACCTGAATCCTTTCAAATGGCCTGTATGCGAGGGGACGGCCTCCCCAGGCAACTTGTCTGGATCTGGATCAATTCACCTTTCGGCAGACAACACACCCTTGTACCTCTTGTTTGGCAAGTTCACTTTCTCACTGAAGCCCTCAATCCACTGCCTGCAATATCCCAGGAGCCCTAGTACTTGCCTAATTTGCTTTTTGGTTTTTGGTGCAGGTAATGCTATGATACCTGCTACCCTCTCAGGGTCCAATTTCTTTTTCCCTTGAGATAACCAATGTCCCAAATATTTTACTTCGGGCTCCGTGAATTGCAGCTTGGATTTTGAGACTTTCATACCCTTCTTTCCCAGAAAATTCAACAAAGCGATATTGCATTCTCTCACACTCTCCTCAGTCGGTCCAGCTACCAATAAGTCATCCACATACTGCAAAAGCTTTGTCCCTTCCCTAGGAATGAATTGGGTTAACAACTGTTCTAATGCCTGCCCAAAAAGGTTCGGAGATTCGACGAATCCTTGGGGGAGGACTGTCCACCTTAGCTGCTGCTTTCTATTTGTATCTGTGTCTTCCCACTGAAAGGCAAAGTAATTTCTACTTCTTTCATCCAAGGGGCAAGTCCAAAAAGCATCCTTCAAATCAATCACACTGTACCATACATCCTCAGGTGAGAGCCTGTTCAGCAGGGTATAGGGATTTGCTACCACCGGGAACCTAGTTCGAGTCCGGGCATTCACAGCTCTTAAGTCCTGCACCAGTCGGAAGCTTCCATCGGTTTTTCTCACAGCCAGTATGGGAGTGTTATGCTGAGACATGCACAGTTCTAGGGTACCTGCCTTCAAGAGGTCATCTATTACCTGTTTCAACCCCTTTCTCCCCTCCATCGGGATGGGATACTGTTTGACCCTTATGGGGTCCTCGGGGTTCTCTATTTCAATATGAATAGTCTCTGTTTCCAACCTCCCCACCTCCCCTTTTGAGTACCAAACCTTTGGATTAATTTCTTCTTCATCCCTTGCAGTGAGTCTAAACATTTTTACCACCAATTCTGAATTTCTGACAATCACACTAATTCCTAATGCAATGATCATGTCTCTTCCTAATAAATTATAATCAGCTTCTTCTACCAACAACAAGTTTCCTAAGCAAATTTTATTCTCAGATTCAAGTTCTATATTCTTTATTACAGGTACTTTAAAGGGATCTCCCTTAGCACCAATCACCAATACTTTCTCATTACTAGCCACACATCCATAAGGCAAATTCTGCAAAGTGCTTCTTTCTGCCCCAGTGTCCACCAGGAAAACTACTTCCTGTCTTTGGAGGCCCACTTTTAATTTTATCAAGGGCTTTTGGATGTTCTGGCCCCCAAAATGAAGAACCCCCAACACCCCTAATCCTCCTGAAAAATCTTCTCATCCTTCATCCTTTTTCTGCAGTCCCGCTTCATGTGTCCCACCTTCTTACAATAATAGCATTCTGGGAGTTCCCTTGGTGGGGCTGGGGCCACCTTGCGAGAGCTCTGGGATTTTCTAGGCAATGTCTTAAACTTACCTTGTGCTTGTTCCTGCTTCTGGACTTCCTTTGCTGCAGCCACCAAAACTTTAGCCTGCAACTTTTGTTTTTCATCTTCCCTTCTCATGTATACCTTTTGGGCCTCTCTTAGAAGTTCCTGCAAGCTCTTGTCTTGCCATCCATCTATTTTTTCCAATTTTCTCCTGATGTCCTCCCAGGATTTGGCAACAAATTGAGTTTTCAACAGAACCTCCCCCACAGGAGAGTTGGGGTCAGTTCCAGAGTAAATCTGCAAACTTCGCCGTAATCTCTCAATCCATTCAATGGGAGATTCATCTTTCCCTTGACATTCTCCAAAAACTTTGCTGATGTTCTGGCCCCTGGGAACCGCTTCCCTTATACCTTGAATTATGATATTTCTCAAATCCATCATGTTCCGCCTACCTTCTTCTGTTTGTGCATTCCAACTTGGGCTCAGGCTAGGCCACTTCTGGTCGCCTGGCGTCCCCTGGGGGTTGCGCCGATCCCAGTCCCTGATACCAGCCTGTTTTATCATTTCCCTCTCCTCAGTGTTGAATAAAGATCTTAGGATTGCCATGAGATCCTCAAAAGTATAGATACTGCTTCCTAAAAACTCATCCAACCTTTCAGCTACACCAAAAGGATCATCCAACAGACGCCCCATCTCTTTCTTAAACGCTCTCACATCCCCAGTATTAAGGGGCACATTCACAAATCCGATAACCCCTGGGGCCGTCGGTACTTCCCTTAAAGGAAGTAAACTGTGTCCCTCATTTTCACTCTCTCCCCATTCATCACTCATCAGTTTCGCTTTCAAACGGGTTCTGCTAGCAGGAGGTGAGCTAGAGGCCGTGGGTTGCCTCCCCTTTACGGGGGTGGCGCCGCCGTCTGTGTGGCGGGAGAGATTCCCTCCCCCGCTCGGGAGGGCCCTGGTTGTGGCGGCGATGCCGGCAAAGGTGGGTAAGATAGTCCCCAGCTTTGCATAGGTGAAACCTCAGAGGGGGCTACCGTGGCCGTGGTGTCCACAGGCGGGGGCGCCGCCAGCAGACTCAGGCTGGATGGTAGCGGGAGGAGAGGCGGTGGCAGCGGTGAAGCCGCCAGCGGGGGTAAGGGATGGGGAGCCTGCGTCGCTGCGGACATCGAGCCTCCCCCTTGGGGTACTTGTGCCCCAGTGGGTTGGTCTTGGGAGTCTAAGGGTGCCGAAGGTACCACTTGGTCCAACAAAAGCGGCGAGGCCGGCCTGTGGTAAGGGGGGGTGGTAGGTGGTCTAAAGGGTCCCAGGGCTCGGCCCCGGGTTTCGACTTTCCTTTCTGCTTTATCGGGAACAGTCCCACTCTGGTGCTCAACCAAAGCTGAGCGTATTCCCTTTCCTCGGGATCCGAGGGATTTTTATTTTTCACATACAAATTCAATTCACTACATGTCCATTTCTCAAATGTGCCTAATACCGGCCACGTGAGGTGGCTCCTCAACTCTTTGCCCCCCCACACTTCAACACAGTAATGTATCATTTTCTCTTTAGACTTTTTCCTCCTCTGAGGACAATCTCCTCAATGCTCTAACTTCCAGCCCAAGGGACTATTTCGAGGGATGTCGAGTGCTCCCTCCTCCTGGTCAGAGGGGTGTTTTCCTGATGTCTTTTTCTGTGTTTTACTCTTTTTCTGTCCCATGTTTTTGTGTGTGGGATTTCTTACCTGTCTTTGACTCCTTTTTAAGTCAGTTTCCGCCTCTGTGTTGTGTTTGAACTTTTCCCGGAGGGATCGGGCTTTTGCCGATTACTCACCCTTCAGCGAGCTGTGCCGAGGGGTCCCTTAATCGGCTCTTGATCTCCCTCCGGATTTTTCCTGGACCCTTACCTTGGTCCATTGACTAAAAGGGTTTACCAATTCCTGAGCTCGATAGGACGTACCCTTCCCCTTTTAGCCTCCTGTGACTGGTCCCCTGAGACTTTTCCCTAGTCCCAGGCTTAACGAGCAATATGAGAGAGAACTTTCACACACAATCGCTTCCTTCGCGGCTGACCAACTCTCTCGCGAGAGGATGGAACTGCGACCTTGAAGTCCACACTCGCCCCGTGATCAGATCAAGTCTCACACTCTCGCCTGGTCACTCCACTCAACCCGCAGTACTTACAGCTCCTTTTCCTGCGTGGATGTCTTCGTGCACTTTAGACGTTTTACGAGTGAAATCAGCCGCGGCTTTTGGAAGGCCCCGTGCCTTCCCGAGCTCTTTTGCCTCCGGATCCGTTTCCCTTGTCCTTTTTATTGTGGTTTCTCGTTCCTAAATTTGGTTCGGGTTTCGGAAGGAGCTACTGGGTTTCCCGACTCACCAGGCCACTGAAATCAGTGGGGGTACCCTCCTGGACAGCAGGTCCCCACAGCTTTCTCTGAATCCGAGTCACGGCACCAAATCTGTTATAAATGGAATCACAAAATCGGATTAATATAAAAACAATTTATTAGGAAAAAACGATCCCAATCACCAACAAAGAGAGAAACCACAATAAGGACGGACAGCGCAGCGCTGGGTGGACAGGGATCTGTAACCTAAGGTACAGATTTCCCAAATCCACATGGAGCGAACTGCTGCTTGGGGTCTTATAGGGTTTTTTGTGTCCCGAGGCAAAACAGGTGTGGGGCATAGTCCAATAAAGAGTCCAAATACAATGTTGAATGAATTTCCCGGATTCGTCAAGCCTTCTGAATAGCGATACAGGAAGGCTCTTTTCACCTGCGTATCAAGCTTATCAATTTTTGATTGCATTTGAGGGTGGTTTCCGGAGACGAGTCTTCTCAGCCCGATGTGTCATTATCTTAGCTGGCCAACTTCTTTGTCCCCCTTGATGGTCCTGGTTCTGCTCTTTGTCTTGGGCTGATGAGAGGTTGTGACTCAAGCAGCCGCCTGACTAGGGAAGGAATTTTTAAACAAACTACACTTTTTATATCTTTATACTAACATTAATGTAATAGATGTGATTATAAATTCGTGCAATTAAAACATAGAAGGAAGTTATAGCAGATGATAGAATGTATATTTTCTATAACCCTGTGAGTATAAAAAGTAACCTTGATTCCCAGACTAAGACGGGCGTTCACCAAATACCAAGACATGCTTTGTATACAATCTAACATCTCAATTTACACCAGAAAAGAGGGTGGCTTACCAAGATGTAGCTCCCTGAGCTAATCAGTTCTTGAGCACCCAGACCATCAACCCACCATCAACCCACCATCAACACATCGACACCCATTTCGAGGGTGGGCCCTGCATTTGACGACATCATCATCCCAAAAGAGGATTCCTGGAAGGTCCTTTCAGACTCGGCCCAGCACCAAAAAATCTGTTCAGGGTTCATCATCAAGTGAAAAGACTGGGTTTGAATTTGAAGAACACAATACCTCTGCTGCCGGGAGGCACAAAATACAGTATAAAAACTCAGACTCAAACCCCAACAACTCGTGGAACAGTGCGAAATAGCAACCTTGCTGTCAGTCGGCTGTTTCACCCAACATTCGAATGTTGTTCCCTATGGCTGTCCCAAATAGATTTAAAATAGAAAAATAAAACTTATTATTTTTCTGTCCGATTGGCTGATTAATCATTTTATAACAGATTGGTGCCTTGACTCGGATATAATCGTAGTGCTGTGGGAAACCCCTTTGTGCAGGAGGCGCCCCACTGATTTTTCAGTGGCCCGACAGAGTGGGAAACCCCGTAGCACCGATTGTATTCCAACCAAATTTAGGGAAGCCACAAAATAGGGAAAAGGCCCTAGGATCCAGGGAGGTAGAACTCAGGGAAGACCCGGAGAGGTCTTCAGAACCGCGGCAAATTTCCACTCATAAAACTCTACATGCACAAAGAATCCATGCAAGAAAAGGAGCTGTAAGTATTGCTGGTTGAGTGGGAGTGATTGGGCGAGTGAATGAGACGTGATTTTATCACGCCGCGAGTGTGGACCTGAAGGCCGTGGTTCCAAACTCCCGCGAGGGACTTGGCCGGCCGACGGGGAAGCACATCGGGACTCGTCAAGCCAAAACCTGGGGAGGTTTTGGGGACCGATCACAGGCAACTAAAAAGAGAAGGTAACGTTCCTTGGGAGTTCGAGAAACTGGTAAACCTTTTTGGCTCGGGCTAGGTATAAGCCCACGAAAAATCCAAGAAAGGAAGTCTATAACCAAACGAAAAGGCCCCCAGCTCAGCTCGCTGGACAAGTAAGTAGTACGGTGGAAAAAGACACTAACTCACTTGGTGGAGAGGTTAAGGGAAAACCCCTAGGTTTCAGTAACAAGAATCACTCACAAAAAACATAGAGGTAAGTATGGAGCAAAGAAAGAGCAGACCCCGCAAAGAAAAACAAGAGAAACATACTTTAGGGGAAGAGAGTAAGGCACTCGAGATTCCCCTGGAAAGCCCATTGGGGTGGATGCTAGAAAACTAAAAAGAATGCCCAAAAAGAAAAGGAAAATCTAAGGAAAAATGATATACTATTGCATGGAGGTGTGAGGAAGAAAAAAGATAAAGAACCATGTGATTTGGTCTGTGTTCGGCACTTAAAGGACCTACAAAGCCTTAAGTGAATATGTGAGTAGTAAGAAACCGCAAGACCATGAGGAGAAAGAGTATACAAGATTCTGGGAAAAACCTAGGACTGGGTTGTTCACAATAAAAACTAAAAAGGGAACGAAGGCTCGAAGGGAAGAGTGGGACGCACTGTCCTAGCGTCTGTCGTGCCCACCCTCCCCCTCCTTTTCCTGCTTTGGTTCGGACTGCCGAGGCTCCCACCTGTATCTTGCTGCAGCAACCCTTTTCCCTCTCGGCTCAGTCCCTGTTCCAACCCTAGCGCAGCGAAGGAGGGGTTTCTATCTCGCCTAATCTTGGTTGTTCTGCCTGCGGCATCAGTGCAAAGTTTTCCCCTCGAAGTTTTT
>JANPWX010017731.1:19455-33423 GCA_024734555.1 Trochalopteron elliotii
TCTCTCTCTCTCTCCCCCTTCCCTTGTGCTCCCGTTCGGCCCGGCCCCTCCCCAGCCCCAGCGCGGGCAGCGCTGTGTCTCCCCCGGCCCCAACTGCTCTGCCGGCGGCGTTCGTGCTGGGTTTGCCCACCCAGCCTTGCTAATTTCTGTCGTGAGGGACGCCGCGGCTGCCTTGCAAACCTAAGAATTCTGTCTGTCTCAAAATGCAAAGTCCGTGGCAGAGCTGCCAGATGCCCTGCAGGTCACCTAGCTCTCGCCAGGAGACCCCTGTCCACACCCTAGAAGCAGTCCCAAGCCCCTTTTTGCATCTCATGTTTCTAAAAGACTTAGCTTAGGGGTCCCGATTTTCCCCTCCCTGCCTTTGAAAAATTAATCCATAAAACAAAGTCTGCTCTTATACCTGTAATAAATAATCCTTTTTGATACAAGAAGGCTAGCTAGGACCCAAGAAATGTCTCAATTTACAATTATATCCCAGAAAGAACAAAGATTTGATTTTCTTAAAAATATTCTAATATTTGGAAAGCATGCATCGAACCCAATAGGATGTAAATGTAAGTAAAAAGTCTCAAAATTAAAAATGTCTTGCAAAGAGAAAATGTTAGAATGTTCCTCTAAGTAGTTTAAAGTACTTGTTTATTAAAAATAGTACATGTTTTAAAGAAAGTTTTAGAGGAAATAGAGAAAAATGGTTTGTAGATGGATCATCAAGGGTGGTGAAAAGTAAGAGAAAATCGGGGTATGCTATCATAAATGGAAACTCAAGCAAATTTTAGAGGCTGTCAGAGAGCCAGAAGAAATCTCAATTGTTCAAATAAAAGAACAGCAAGTAAGTATGCAGTTTCAGACCAGAAGTAACAACCTAGCAGACAGAGAGGCCAAAGTACCCTTGAAGTGAGGGAGGGAGAAGTCCAAGAATTTCCCCCAAAATCCTTCCAAAAGGGAAATAGAAGGTTTTGAGAAAATAGGCGAGAGATTAAAAGAGAGATGGTGGAAATTACCTAATGGGAGAGAATTATAGCAAAAAGATAATGCCCGAAAAGTGTTAAAAAAACTGTATCAGCAAACTCATTAGCCCTAACTAAACAACTTTAAAAGAAATGCTTTAGAAGAATATATGAATTGGTAAACCAAGAAGTGCAGGGGTGTATGATATGCCAATGGGTGAATCAAGCCAGATCAAAAACAAACAGCTTTAGGAAGATGCCCTGTTGCCTACCAGCCCTTTGAGAAAATCCAAGTAGACTTTTACTGATCTACCAAAAGTAAGAAGATAAAAATTTTAACTAGTAATAGTTGATAAATTAACACACTGAGTTGAAGCCTTCCCTCAAGCCAGGGCTATGGTTCAAACAGTGTCAAAGGTATTACTAGTAGAAATTATTCCGCGATATAGAATAGTGAATCACATAGATTCAGATCAAAGTACACATTTTACCTCCAAAATTATTAAACAAATATCAAAGGCCTTAGCAATCCGATGGCAATATCACACCCCATGGCACCCCCAAAGCTCGAGACAAGTAGAAAAAAATTAACCAAGCTCTAAAGGCACAGCTAACAAAATTAATGTTAGAAACAAAGATGTCTTGAGTACAGTGTCTGAACATTAGAACCATGCCTCACTCAGAAACCAGACTGACACCATTCGAAATGTTGCATAGAATGCCTTAGCAGCATAGAATGCCCATCAAACATCCACAAATAAAAGATAATCAAATTCAACTATATCTAATAACTATTAGCAAAAATTTACAAGAACTATGGAAAAGAGAACTAACTCCTTAGAGCGCCCCCTTGAGATTCACCATCCACAAGCCACAACCTGAGCACAAGGTGTTAATCAAAACCTAGAGGGAGGTCCCTCTTGGGAAGGTCCCTTTGTCATCCTTCTCAGCACAGATACAGCCATCAGAACTGCAGAAAAAGGCTAAACCCACGCATCACGAGTAAAGAAAGTCAAGCCTCCAGACACTGCTTTAGAGTGGAAAGTGTCTTCATCTCCCAAAAACTTGAAGATCAAGCGGCAGCAACACCATAAATGACTGAAGAAAATCAAATAAGTTGTTCTAAATCAAAATGTGAATGCTTTCCCTTTGTACATTTTAAATGTGTTTTACTGTAAACATATTTGGGTGACTCACTGTTGGAGAAGAAATTGACCAAAGGGTCTGTGCACTAAGTGTTTTGAAGAAGAACAAAAAGAAAATTAGCCTGCTAGCATTTGCAACCCTCAACAAAATTCTAGAATTTGGTTCCCCAGACTAGTATTTAATACTCAGAAAGGGGACAAAAGGGAAATTGGATGCCAGGGCAGAGGTTCTAGAAATTGAGTGCAGAAAGACCACAAAAGTACCTTGCCAGTCAGATACGGTCAAATTGTCCAAGTGGGGTGTTTACAAACAAAGGTTTGCAGCTCAGACTACTAGAGCCCCTGAAGTATACACCTGCTACCAAGAAGATGGTTTACCCCGCCATGGGTAGCACCCCCACGAGCGAAGGGCAAAGCAAAGGGGTATTCCTGTGGGGAATCATGATCCTAGTAGTCTCGAGCCAAGCCACATGCCAAAGGGACGAGTTGAACCCCAAGAACCTGCAAAAGCAAAAACCCCTTACTAAATGTAAACAGTGCCTGAAGGTGGCATTTAAAGGACAAGCAACCGTAAAGACCGTAGAATACCATGCTCAATTTAACTGCCAAGAGAGAAACCCAAAGTACATTGTTCTTTTAATGGCACTCAATTCAAAGTTTGTGAATTGGAAAGGGGGGTAGTGTGTCACAACCCGACGGTAGACCCTAGAGAAAGCCTGTCCAAAAACACAAATAAAAACTCCTCCAGTCACTTTTTGCACAAACGTAAAATAAGAGAAATACCACCTATCTCGGTGTGTAACCAATACAACTAAACAGTCTAGATAAGAGAGAAAAAGAAATCCACTTTTTTGGCATACTATCAAGTCCATAAGCTGTGTTATAGTAAAAGTAAATTAGAAATCTGTACTATGGGAAGAAAATGTATTAAATGAGAAAGAATCTAAATCATAAAGCAAAATCTTTTATAGGCAATGAACCCATAGTACTAGACCTCCTCAGAAATGATGACAAAAGAATCTGTTTGCAGAAACCTTTTTTTTCTCAAAAAATGAAGAAAGGCTAACCCAAAAAGTAAAGTACAAATGCTGACCTAGGAGCTGAAGAGGCAAAAAGCAAAGGCAAAGAAAAAAAAAATGGAGCAAAAAAGGTTAATAAGACTGCAAACAGTGGTAGAAATTGTCTCAAATCATACTTCAGAGGCCCTGGAATTGTTAGCCAAACAGCACTCCCAAATGAGAGCCTTTGTATATCAAAACAGATTGGCTTTGGACTATTTGCTAGCTAAAGAAGGAGGAGTCTGTGAGAAATTCAATGAATCAAAATGTTGCATAGAAATTGATGACTATGGAGAAACCATCAAAGGATTGGCAGCCAATATAAAAAAATAGCCCACGTACCAATTCAAAAATGGAACTCTATTCTCCAAGCCTCATAGTGGAATCAGCTGCTTAGACAAAGAGCCTAGTAAAAGAAAGTTGTATTTTTCATTCTATGTTCTGTAGCAAAAATGATGTTTCTACCCTGTTTGATTCCATGTTTAATAAGATTGATTCATTCAGTCGTTCAAGGTATGCAGATAGCAGCTATGCCCAATAACCCAAAACTCGCTCGAAGAAAAGCTAGCCAGGTTTCCAAGATCATGAAATTAAAGGAGAAAAGTCGGGCTGCTAAAGCATTGAAAAATTTGAGAAAAAATTAAAAGAGGAAAATATTGCATACCAAAAGTATTGTGAAAAAATACAAGAAACTTCTGATGAATTCGATGAGGATGGGTATTAGAATAAAGTTTATTAGTAGTAGAAAAGAGGAAAAATAAAATTAAATATAAGCACAAATTTAATAAATTAATAAAAAAAGGTGGGGGATTGTAATAGATGTGATTATAAATTCGTGCAATTAAAACATAGAAGGAAGTTATAGCAAATGATAGAATGTGTATTTTCTATAACCCTGTGAGTATAAAAAGTAACCTTGATTCCCAGACTAAGACGGGCGTTCACCAAATACCAAGACATGCTTTGTATACAATCTAACATCTCAATTTACACCGAAAAAGAGGGTGGCTTACCAAGATGTAGCTCCTTGAGCTAATCAGTTCTTGAGCACCCAGACCATCAACCCACCATCAACACATCGACACCCATTTCGAGGGTGGGCCCTGCATTTGATGACATCATCATCCCAAAAGAGAATTCCTGGAAGGTCCTTTCAAACTCGGCCCAGCACCAAAAAATCTGTTCAGGGTTCATCATCAAATGAAAAGACTAGGTTTGAATTTGAAAAACACAATACCTCTGCTGCCGGGAGGCACAAAATACAATATAAAAACTCAGACTCAAACCCCAACAACTCGTGGAACAGTGCGAAATAGCAACCCTGCTGTCAGTCGACTGTTTCACCCAACATTCGAATGTTGTTCCCTACGGCTGTCCCAAATAAATTTAAAATAGAAAAATAAAACTTATTATTTTTCTGTCCGATTGGCTAATTAATCATTTTATAACAATTAATAAAACATATATTTCTATATTTTTTCTGCACGAATTTTTACCCCAATGATACATTTATTACACTAAATAACACAACACCACAGCCTATGAGGAAAGATATAGCACTCCACCAGGCACTAGAGACTTCTAAAACCTATGGCAATCACCCAGTCTCTCAGAATGTATAAGCAATACCAGGCTTCTCCAAAATTCCCCTGCCTCCTTGAAGTAGGACCGTCTTCTAGATACCTCAGGGAGTTTACACAGACAGAACCATAGATGTTAACTACCTCATTCAGTAAGCAAACACTGCACCAATGCACTTTCCATCTACTTCAGGTTAATCATTTCCATCTCTTCCCCAGGATGATTAAATAAAGGTGAAGTCCTTGGGTTACTTACACACCCACTTCACCAAACTTCCCCAATCCCTATGGACTACTGAAGAGATGAAGATGCCTTTCAGTGGGGGCCTCACATTGTTTCAGTAACATAGGATTCAAGGGCAATGTAGGACTGCCCAGCTTTCCAGCATCTGCCTCCCTTTTTTAACAGCTGTTAAAGCAAGCTGAAGTTTGCTGTCTCACTTGCAATGTAGTTTTGGTTTGGGTCTGGCTTGGAAGAGGTAACTTTCCTCATAGCAGCCCTCATAGTGCTCTGCTTTGCAGTTGTACATAGAAAAGTGTTGATAACACACCAGTGTTTCAGCTACTGTGGAGCACTGCTACAACAGCATGGAGGCTGTCACTCCAACCACCCTCACCCACACAGTCCAGTAAGCTGGGGTGGGGAAAAGTTTGGGAGGGGACTGAGCCAGGAAAGCTGACCCAAATTGACAAAAGAGAGATTCCACTGTGCTATGGAAGAACCACAGCTGCCAGTAAGACCCATTGTATTCTCCTACCATGTCCCTCCGCACCAGAAAATGGATATCAACCTTCCTTATCACACAGTAATTCATAAAGCAGGATGTGTTTCGAACACATTTTATTGTGCCAAAACCACCCTTGGAAAGCATGCCTGTAGCCTCACATGCAGTATATTTCAGAGTTTTAGCAGCAGACTACATGGGCTTTCTGTACATTGGCGTACCACTGCCAAAGAGCTAAGACTTTGCTTCCCATAAGATGTATGAGACTGCTAAGCGCTTCCAACAACACGCTTCAAATGAATATGCAAATCACTATCTATCTATGGAATGCTCTTAACAGGCTGAAACATTCCACATGCATTCCAGGGAGACACTGTTTGAACTTGCAGAACTACTTCCCCTCAGTAAGACACCCAAGACAGAGGTGATATCCCCATGACAAATCTTTATTGTGCAACTGCTGCTCAAAGCTTTTATTACCTTCCACAGACACATGGCAAAAAAAATTACACATCAACAGCGGATAGATTGACGGGCAACACACAATATCCATTCAGTGGCGATTTATACACATGCAGCAGCTCTTGTGGTGCCAAAATCTTAGCCAGGTGGCCAGCCAAACTGACGGCCACCCAAAACTGGTAGATGTATATTATAGAATGCCCACCCTCAGGTCCTTCATCCACAACCATCCGGAATCCATTGGTCAGACCCAGGTGAGCAACACAGTTCTCGCCAACAATGATTACATGCCCAAGAAGCTGGAAAAGGAAGTACAAACTCATAAATAAGTAAAATTAAAAAAAAAAAAAACACAAAGAGGGGACAGGGCAGGAAGGGAAGGAAGGGAAGGAACAAGATCTGAAAACCTACCAGAGAATGCAGATAGCCAATGCCCAGCAGTTCAACCATGGCGCTTCAAATTAATGTCCATCTGACCACCTGCAACTCACCCTTTTCAAGCAAAGCTACCAAGACCAATTATGCACACTATAGGGGCAAAAGAGAGCTAGGCAATTTTTCCAAAGTTAGACAGCAAAGGACTACAAAACAGCCACAGAAGCTGACACTGTCTCCGGGTTAAAGCCCCCATTGTGTCTTCAGGCAACATAATCAATCCCCCTAGAAAATAAACTTTAGACTGCCTTTTGCATGGGTTTACAAAGTCTTTGAACTTGACTTTCATAGTTTAAAGCAAAACATCCAGCACCTCTCAACCAGCTTTGTCCTTCCTTGCCCTTTTCCTGCCAAAAACTCCAAGCTCTCTTCCCCATGTCAGAAGAACTAATACTAGTCTAAACCATGACAATAGGCACCAGACTGCACTCTAAAACAACACTGCATTTTGTAGCTGAAGTACATACCCAGAGACCAGCACTGCTTTATAGCACTGCTTTTAGTCAAAAAAAGCTCAACTCCATTACAAGCTAGAGGCAAGAGATGATAGAGCCAGAAAACCCAAAGTAGCCTACTGTGCCCTATCAAGGGGGAAAGGGGGAGGAAGGGAAACAGTCTAGTACATAAGAAACTAATTACAGGTACAGTTTAGCATAAAGAAAACTCCCATAGTACTTACAGACAACCCAATACTTCAGACAACCCAATAACTGGCTTCTTAAGCATGACTGGAAAAATGTCCCAGCTTGGGGTGAAAGATCATGAAATGCACAGCACTGGAGGAAGAGTAAACAGTTAAAACATAACCGGCTTCAGAGAAAGGCAACAGCTTAAGCAAACCCATCTACTGTACTTAAGTCCTACAGAAGCAGATTACCAGATACCCCAACCACAAGCCAGAACATTGATTTTTCTTGCATGATCATTATGCTTTCTATACCCAAAACGCAACATATTTACAGAGCCCCCTCCAGAAGTGGGATCCGTCATGCAAGACCATGGGGGAAGGAGACAGGCCACTACCTGCGATTAACAACCTCCAGCATGTTTTAGTTTGAGCTGATTCTTTCCTAAGCAGTTTTTCTATTGGATGTGGTCCACGCAGAGACTGGAGACAAATGGCTTTACTGAATCGGCAAAGAGTTTAGTGAAGTGGAAGAGCAGCAGCCATTCATTTCCCACAGGACAGGGAGCTCAAGTATCAAACACGCATAGTGACAGGAAGCCTGCAAGTGCATAGGACGAGTCTGTCTTCCATACTGCATGCAAACCCTACCTTCAAAAGCAGAAGGAATCCCTAACTGCTAACTTTCAGCATTTTAATAACTAAATCATATGGGATGCTACCTTAAAGTTAACATCGCATAGGCAACGGCTGCATTGTTTTTCCCCCGGTCTAAGCAGCTCACTCTAGTTTCCAGTACCAACACTCATGACCCTTGCAAGCATGCTGTTATCACGGTCTTACTTCCCCACAGAAACGAGTTCTGGAAAGCTATTGCAGCCTGCAGGATGACCACTTTGTAAATTTTTTAAAAAAAAACCTAGAGAAAGCTGTAATTCCTTGTCCCCATAATCCAGTTTGGGATTTCAGAACCAAAGCCTAGCACAGCGAAGCTGTGAAACCTCATCGATGCTGTTAGGAGACACATTGAGACCAAGCAACCATCAGAGGTCCTTCTCTACGCGCACACATGACACGGTGAGGGTGGGATGCGAGGCGAGTCTGGACAACACCAGCAACACAGTTACGCCTGCGGCAGCTGGAAGAATGGGGATGCGGCACAGAACAAGCTATGGGGATGGTGCAGTAGAGAGCGCCACAACCCAGAGAGGACCCTTCCGTCCCACATCCCACTGCCTCCAGCCGCCCTGCCACACTCCCGGGCGGCGTGCACTGGGTGTCCTCGGCTCAGATGCCTGCGAGTGCAGGAGGAGGAGGGGAGGGAGTAGAAGGGAAGAGGAACCGCACAAAAAACAAAGCTGCAGCTAACTCCTCGTCCTCTTCACTGACGATACCAAGGAAACGCCTTGCCGACGATATTTCTGAAGACAGCAGTGGTGCCAGCAGAGCGAGAAGCAAGCACCCCGATACTCTCCTCAGACAAGGACAACGCCCACTGTCACCCCCGCTGCTTCCATTGGGCCAACGGATCGTCGGTAGCCGATCCCGTGTCGATTCGATGCTTAGTCTGTCATTTTCGCTTGTCTCCCCCCCTTTGGCCACTCTGCCCTTGTCGAGCTGCTGCCTACCGGGGCTCAGAGATTTGGGTGCCCTCAGAGCGCGGAGGGATCTGCCTCATATAGTGCTGCGACCTTGAGGGTGGGCTACGAGGTCACGGAAGAGGCTGTAGTAGCTACAGGTACTATTTCTTGTCATTTGTTACCGCATCAAGTCCACCCCAAAGGTGCCTGTGCCTTTTTGGTGCTGCTCCCTCCAGTCAAATGACTGCTTTGGCCAGGGCAGGGCAGGCCTGGCCTTAACTTCTCAGGACATTTTGAAAAACCAACAGAAGTTGCTCTACACTGTTTGCTGAAAGCCCCACTTCTGTTACAGACGTTTCTAAGCTGCACGTCTCCTGGAAGCAAATAAAGTACAAAGCATGCGTTCGGCACTGCTGGCTTGAGGGCTCAAGATAGTAGGATTTGCGCTAAGCTGGATAGGAGTCTTTTAGAAAAATAGGCAGCGCCCTCAAAGCTGCCCAAGGGTGGTCTGTGGTGCCCTGCAGCCCCGGGGACAGTGAGCACCTTGAATGGTCCACACAACTCTCTTGTAACATATATAAACGCTCCTTTCCTCTATATTGGGCTAAGGATATCCTTGGCCGCCTTTGCGGCAAGGGCACATTGTCCTATTTTGCAAAGCTGCTTTCCAGCATGTACTGGTGCATGGGGTTGTGCCTCCCCAGGGTACAGGACTTGTGTATGTTCAGACTCCTCAGGTGGTCTCAAAACAGATCGTTTCCTGCATTGGGAGGGAGTTTGTTCTCCAAGTCCCTGCCTTGAAGTTCAAGGTTTTGAGAGGTTTGGTAACCATGCCAGTTAAAATGGAGTAAAATGAATTGCCAAGTAAACCAGCTGTCTCCATGTTGCTTGCCACTATACATCCTGGCTTATTTATCAACGGCAGAAGGGAGGTAGATGGGGGTGGCATCTTTAGTCTTCCTTTTCTGACCAATGCACCTCTGGAAGCCCATCTTATGATTCTTTGCATCCCTTTCCAAATTCAGCTCCAGCTGTGCATCAGCTTTTCTGATATCATCCCTACACACATGGGTGACATCTTTAGAATCTTCCCAAGATGCACATGCCTGCTTCCACTACCTACGCATTTCCTCCTTGCACTTCAGCTCAACCAGAAGAGGCAGCTGTTTTAAAGCCACATTGGGGTCCTCCTGCCCAGTCTCCTTGCCTGATTTCTTATGCCAACTGACTCCTTTTTATGGATGGCCTATAGTGGACACCAACCGCAAGGATTCCTTTGTTGACTTTTGTGGGATGATGACCACGGAGCCAGGAAAGGGCTAAAGCTTACTATCTATGGCCTACACCGTGTACCCTCTACATTATCTTTGTGGATGGAGATCCACATAGCTGACATCAAGAAAGGATGAGTGAGGTAAAGGATGAGGTCCAGGGTAGCTAGGATAGTCTTCTTTTGGCTCTTACAGATGGCATGGAAAGGAAGGAACTCATATGAGCAGAACTTTGAAGGACAGCATGGCCAAGAAAAAAACCTTTTCCCTCAGTAAAGGTCATTTAGGTATTTAAATGCTGTACTAGTTTCAAAGTAAACCAGTAGGAGAAATGAATCCCACATAAATACCTTTTGAGAGATTTCAGATCAGAGTTACAATTTAATAGAAAGATTACAATAAATGCAGTGATACAGAAAAAACTAGCTTAAACCCACAAAAGTCAGAGTACAACCTGGCACCCTGACCCTGTTGGTAAGGGTGATGAGAGCAGTCCAATTAAACAGTGGTTGCTGTCCTGTTGAAGCAATAGTTGCAGTCTTGTCAAAAGCGGTGGTCCTGTTGAAGGTCTGGTCCTTCTCTGGGTCTGTAGAGCAGTGGTGGTTTCCCAAGCTCCCAAACCTTGAGATCATATGCAATCAGGTTCAGGTGGTACCTCCCCCAAGGCGGGGAGTTTCACAATGTTATGATGTAGTCCTATGAGTCATAGGGTATTCTTGGAGTTCTTGATGGTCATTTCAGCTGCCTATTCTGCTGGTGCCATTATGGCCCATTAGCAGAGATGACCCTCTCAGGATGGGTGGTACTGCTGATTCCCTGGAGAGAGTTATCACGGCTGAGCAATGGTGAAGATAAAGAAACATTACCTTGCCTCACAGGGTTTGCCTCTCTTCATTTAACACTCTGCTTGTTGCTTGAGGGATCAGGTATGCTGTAAGAAGCTACTGTGAATGACCCATCATTAACAATTCATCAGAATTACATAGATGGGAGTAGAATACATAGTTTGGTTACACTCCAGATTGTAACCCAGGACAAATGCACATCCCTACATATGCTAATAAGATTAATGAAGCACATGCTACCTCATATATGAATGTGTTACTCAGGTCTCTGCTTAAGTCATGCTATATGTAAGTGAGACATGGGGTTAGGAATTAGAGGGATATTGATTAGAAATCGATATTTAGATGATGCATATTGCTTAATATTTGCTGCATTTTACTGTGCTAACTGCCTGTAAAGGGAAGACACGGTGTACGTGGGAGATAGGGTGTATGTGCAGCAATATGAAAGAATGCAAGGATGTGTGATAAGGGAAGGATGATGTTCACCAAAAACAGGACAAAGTACACTAAACTTACAAGGCTACCCAGATAACAAGGCTCCTCAGACCCCCGGAACCAGATTAGACCAGCCTCGTGGTGTGGACTGTGACCAAAGGATCAGTAAGCATGCGCAAGGAGATGGGGTGAGAAGGTCAACTTTGATGAAGACCACTTACTTCATCCCCTGCCACCCCCAAGAGGACCACCAGAGACAAGTACGAAGGCACAAGGGGCTGATAAGTTAATTAGCATATGAAGTGGGACAAGGTGGAGCCAGGAAATGAATATGCATAGATGTATTGCAAAGCCCAATGTATGTGTAACATTTTAGAGGATAAAAAGGAACGCTGAGAGTGAGTAGATGCGCATGCATTTGCGGAACTATCCCACATGCGCCTGGTCGAATAAACTACATACCTACTTTATAACTCACTTTGTCTTTGGGTTTTAGTCTTTCCTAGTATCATTTTGGCGACCACAAAGGGGCGTTCTCTGCCCAGCCGTAGGATCAACTGAGCGGCAGAATTCCTAAGGCGCGCCCCAGGATTTTCCCTCGAAGTGTCTCCGCTTTTCAGGTTGCTCACTGTGGGGACAGACAACGACCTTCTGAGCAGTGGAGAAACAGTATGTATTTCTTTTAAGAAGGGGACCCCCCGTAGGGACCACTGAGACGTCTGAGAGCACAGAAAGGGTCCTGGTGGGTTTGGGCTTGCAAGCAACTGTTGGTCGGACATGCAGCCAGCGGGGGGAGAATTCGCTGACCCGTGGAGCGGCCGCTAGCGGTTCTAGGGGTGGACCAAGCGAATTCCTGTTTTATTGCTGCTATTTTGGTTGTGTGTGAGTTTTAAAAGTTGTCTTTGGTTGTGTGCGTGCCTGAGACACACCTTTGGTGCGAAGTGAAGCTGTGGAGTTAGCTTGTGTGAGGGTGACCGTGGTTTTGGGCGCTGTGATGTATTTTTTGAGGTAATACTGCCATCTTGTGTCAAAAGTCATAATTGCAGCAAACTGCCATCTAGTTATTTCCTTTTACCACGTGCACCGGCAAGGAGTGAGGGTTGCAAGCGAACCCTTTGTGTTTTTACCTTGCATATTCTCTGTTACCGTGAGCTGACAGCCTCATCCACAGAACTCATGGGCACCGGCAAGTAGTGGGGGTTGCGAGTGAACTCTTTGAACTCTTTGTGTTTTACTTTGCATATTCCCTTTTACCATGTGCTGTCTTTAGAGCTCGTTTAGTTTTGCTTGCATAGCTTGCATACTTTCTTTTACTTTGTGCTGCCTTTAGGGCTTGTTTAGTGTTGCTTGCCAGGAGTACTGTTTTTTTTAGGGTTTTTGCGCTTTACTTTGGTGAAGTGCTTTCTATAGGGATTGTTTGGCTTTGCTTGTTGTGAGTATTGTCTTTAGGGTTTGCCGTGAGGTGTGTTTTAAGGAGGAGCAGAGGCATACGAGAGAGTTGTGGAAGCGCAGTCGTCCCGACCGTGACGAGACGGGTGGAAGGAGTCCTTCTCCCCCAGTGGTTTGGACTTGATTCCTGGGAATTCGTAACTCCCGAGAGTAATTGGGTGACAAGGGGAAATGAGTGGTTTTATTTAGAGGGGCTATATAGGACCTCTGCAGGAAGATTGGTAGCACTAGATTGGGAGCAGTCAGCACCAAGGGATTTGAATATCCAGATGAACAGGAGAAGTGGAATCATCTGTTTCTGCAGGCAAGGGCAACATCTAGCATGGGTGTTGGTTTAGTGCAGGTCCTGCAGAGAGCATTGGTACTGTTCCTCTGGTAGAAGACATAGTGCTTGTGCTCAGTGTGGGCTGCGGGGTCAGGGGGATCCTGAACCAGAAATTTTAGAGTATTTCTGTGGAAGATTGCATCTAGTCCCAGAGATTTGGAGTGTAAGGGAAGAGGATTGGGAAAAGACTGTGCGAAAGTGTGAGAAGAGATTTGGGTGGAAACGAAAGAGGAGGAGAAAATAATGGGATCAGGAGGGAGTAAAGAAATCCCTAGGGCAAGTCCTCTGGGCTGTATTTTAGCCCACTGCAAGGAAATTGCAGTCCCGGGAGGCACAGAGTCCAAACACATCCTTGTGAAGTACTGCACCCAGTGGTGGCCCTTATACGGACTGGAAAGTGGAGCGAAATGGCCACCAACTGGAATGTTAGAATATAACACCTTGTTGCAGCTTATGCCTTTCCTCAGATGTGAGGGCAAATGGAGTGAGGTTTCATATGCGGACATGTTTTTCTCCCTCCGAAATCACCCTGAATGGCAGAGGGATTGTGGAATTAGAGCTGCCTCTGATTCCCTGGTATTAGCCCTTGAAAAGGAAAACAAAGCTAATAGAGGGAAACCTAAGCGATGCTGCAGTACGTGCTCTATCAACCAGTGCTGCATGCATCATGACAAGGTTTATCAAGCAGAGACACAAAAGCAAGAGTTACTGGACCTATTTGGGCCACCCCTTGAGGAGCAAGGGGGACTAAGGGGAGGAGCAGATTCAGCTCCCTTGGAAGGGAGACAAGCTGAGCTGTCTGCTCCTCCACTTACTTCTGAACTGCATAAAACATTATATCCCCCATTGCCTGATAGTGATAGTGATGATGAGGAACCTTCCATGAGCACAAGCAATCCCATAGCATCCGGGACTAGAAAACAAACAAGGGAAATAATACAAGCCCCTTTACGAGAGGCAGTGGGATCTGGGAGCCAAAGGATATTAGTTAAAATTCCTTTTTCTACAATTGACTTAGAGGGCTGGGAAAGAGTTGCCAAGAACTATAGAAGTGATCTGATAGGAACAGCCAAAAGGTTGAGA
>JANPWX010017731.1:38290-72899 GCA_024734555.1 Trochalopteron elliotii
GGGGGGCGCCGGAGGGGGAGAACCCGCGGGTGGGGCAAGGGGCGGTGTAGGCCAGCCCTAGCCCCACCCAGTCCCCGCGGCACGAGCAACGTCACTTGTCGCTCCCCGCGGGGCCGGCGCAGGGAGTGGAGGAGCTGGCACCGCACCCAGCATGGTCCCGCCTGTGACACAGGAACCCACAGGGGGCGCCGCCCGCCCCGCGCGGGATGGAACGGACCGCTCACTCCTCGGAGCCTCCGTCATCTGTGCAGACGTGGCGGCTGGCACCAAGCCAGCCGCGGCCACTCCTGGAGGGGGTTCCGCTGCCGCCCCACCGCAGGACGGACTCAACTCTGTGCCTGCCATCCTGAGGGGGTGATTGGTGGCAATGTCACAATGTGGGCATTGAGGCGTGACAGCATCGGCCTCCAACAGAGGTGCGGGCCCAGCCAGCGCCTCCCCACCTTCCCCCAGCACCGGGAAGGAGCAGGGGGGTGCAGCCCCCCCCGCTCTTCCGTCTCCTGGGCGCAGGGAGGGGCGGGGTTGCCACAGCCGACTCCACAGGACCCCAGGTGCTCGCAGGCCCCCGCTCACCTGCCGGTCGCTCGGGACCAGCTGGCCGGGAGCCCCATCCACCCCCGGGGACCCGAACCCCCTGCCGGGGATGGAAACGTCCCCCAGCGCAGCGGCCTGGGGGGAAAGTGAGGGGTCTGCCCCTCATTCGGACCCGAAATCCGCCTCGGCTTCCGAGAGGGGTTCTTCTTCCCTCTCAGCCTCAGCGTCCAAGCTGGAAAGCTCTCCCGTAGAATGGCAGGCACTCACGGGAGCCTCTGAGCTTCCATAGCTTCTCAAGACATTATCACACTGTTTCCAGAACATCACCAACTCCATCACGTCTGCATCCTAGCCTGCAGACAAAATCTGGAGCAAGAAATCACCCAATTGACTCCAGGTGTCCCTCGAAATAGCTTTCTCGGCAATAGGAAAGAAGCCATGGTCCTTTCCATAAAAATACAGACACTGAAATTCATCCCCAGAAATGAAAGCCTGCTTCAGCTCCAGCAAGTTTTGCCAAAGGTCAAGCACTAGAATGTCGTCCGCAGACGACCCAGAGACTATCATTTTTGCAAAGGGTGCAAACAAACTTCTTTACCTCAGAAAAGGGGCTCACAGCACCTTACCACGATCCACAGGCTGCAGTTCTTCACAGGGGTCACCAGATGTCACCAGACGGACACGAAAAGAAGGACACAGTGTCAGGGCAAAAAAGAAGGAAGTTTATTTTGGGTTTAGGGTTTAAATAGGTTTCGGAGTTTGATCAGCGATTGGGCCATGAGGTTGACACCTCTCTGACCCCACTGATCAAACTAGAAGTCCATGGCAGAGAGGAATGCGAAAACAATCCACTTTGTTTATGTTACAATGCCTGAGAACTCCAGTACAAGAATGTAAACATCATAAGGCTGAAAAAATCAGGGCAGCAGAGCCCAATAGTATCATGGGTCCAAAGACAAACCACCTTAATGGTCTGTACTAACGCAAAAGTTATACCAACAGTCTAATTCACTTGAATGACTACAAACCTCCCGATGTTTGTCTGGGAGTGGTTGAAACACTAATTTGGATTGCTTTCTAATAATTGGTTCCATTAATTATATGACATCCTATTCTAATTTCCTCTCCTATAGTCCCTTGAAGTGACCATAACCTTTGTTTTTGTCATTCTTGCCTTTCATATACTTGGTTTTCGTGCATAACTACAGTTGATAGGTTTAAATCTTTTATATCAGAATATTCTCCTATGGATCCAGTGTATCAAGTAAAAGTTTGGGACCAAGGCCACTCAGCATTGTTCTGGCTAGAGGTATTTTCCAATTCTTGGATTGTAATTATTATTACAAGCAAAACAATTTTCTTGATTGAATTCCTGCAATCTAGATTACTAAACATTCCCAGCCGCAATGTACTCATTTTGTTCGAGTGAGTTTTAGTTTCAGTTCATTATCACCCAGTGTTGCCATCCAAGGGGTCTCTGGAGCTTTCTTCACTCGAGAGTGGTGAATCCAGGCATTTTGTTCCTTGATCTTAATCGCAATGAAAGTGGTGAGAAGCACTTGGAATGGTCCTTCCCACTGCGGCTCCAAGGCCTTCTCTTCAAAAGACTTAACATACACATAATCCCCAGGCTGTATGCCATGCACTGGTCCATCTAGCCCTCTGCTCTGAGTTCCAGCCACATGTTTTTCAGTTTCTCTGAGTTGTTTACCTAAGGCCACCATATAGGCAGTCTGCCTTTCCTCCCCAATTTGGGTGGATATCCCTTTTTGCACACCATATGGTTTCCCATAAAGCATTTCAAAGGAACTTAGCTTTTCTTTAGTTCTGGGCTTAGTCCGAATTCACAGCAATGCTAACGGGAGGGCCTGGGGCCAAGGCAAATTAACCTCTTGCCGTAGTCTCACAATTTGTTGCTTGATCAAATGATTAATTTTCTCAATTTGGCCGCTTGACTGGGGATGGTATGGCATGTTCCCAATCTATGCACCGATGCTGACTGATCTGCTGAACTATTTTTGAAATAAAATGTGGTCCCCTATATGAGGATATTGTGGCTGGTACTCCAAAACATGGTATTATTTCTTGCAACAGCACCTTGGTTACCTCCCAGGCTTTGGCAGCCCTGGTGGGGAAAGCCTCTGGCCATCCTGAAAAGGTATCTGTTGGTACTAACAAATATCGGTACTCCCTTTTCTTGGCAATTCTGAAAAATCAATTTGCCACTGCTGGCCGAGTCCATGGCCCTTTCCAGTTTGGCCAAGTTTTGGTTTAGAGGTATTCTTGGGATTAGTCTGGAGGCAAAGTTCATGCTGCCGGGCCACTTGAGTGATAGTGGCATATAAGTTCCTGGCAGTGATCTTTCCAATCAAATAACTATACAAGGCGTCAATTCCCCAGTGTGTTTTCTCATGTTCCTCTCTTACTAATGTCCATAGTAAATGGGAGGGGATAATCAGTTTTCCCTCTGTGGTAAAAGCCCATCCCTCCTGGTTATACGTTCCCTTTTGATCCTCAACTAGCCTTCTGTCCTTTTTATTATACACTGGCTTACCTTCTAGGGAGATTTGGCCATTGGGAATCAAGGTTCCTTCTAATGTCACCTCACTTTTTGCTGCTTCTTTTGCCTCTCTGTCTGCCAGCTCATTTCCCTCTTCCAATTCTGAACTCACCTCTCACCTTCTGATGTGCCTTAATGTGCATGATTGCTACCTTCTTGGGCAGTTGGACTGCTTCCAGCAGTTGTATTATTTCTCATGCATGTTTAATGTTCTTCCCTTGCGAGTTTAACAGTCCTCTTTCTTTCCAGATTGCTCCATGAGCATGCACCACCCCAAATGCGTATCTTGAATCTGTGTAAATGTTTATTCTCTTCTCTTTTGATAACTCTAAGGCACGGGTTAGAGCAATTATCTCCGCCTTTTGTGCAGAGGTACCTGCTGGTAAGGGTCCAGACTTGATTACCTCTCTGCAGGTGGTAACTGCATACCCAGCATGTCGCTTTCCACCGATGACATAGCTGCTTCCATCTGTGAACCAGGTTTCTGCATCATCCAAAGGGGTGTCCTTCAGATCAGGGCAGCTGGAGTAAGTGGCTTCAATGGTTTCCAGGCAGTCATGATGTACCAGCTCTCCTTGATTTCCACTAAGGAAAGAAGCTGGGTTGGCAATGTTAGTTACCACTATGTCTACATCATCGTGCTCAACCATGATAGCTTGATATTTCAGGAACCATTGTGGGGAAAGCCAGTGACCTCCCTTTGTTTCCAGTACTACAGATACTGTATGGGACACTAGCATAGTCATTTTCTCACCCAGGGTGAACTTGCGGGCTTCTTGAATGTTCAGTACAACTGCAGCAACCGCTCTGAGGCAACCTGGCCATCCTTTAGCTGCTGCATCCAGCTGCTTGGAAAGATAAGCAACTGCCCTTCTATATGGGCCCCGGTCCTGTGCCAGTATCTCCAGGGCAATTCCCTGTTTCTCTTGAGAGAAGAGAAAGAATGGTTTACTCACATCTGGAAGTCCTAAAGTCTTCTCTTCGCAAGCAGCCAACACAGTACATTCGCAAACACAGCAAATATTAACCAATATGCTTCATTTAAGTATCTATTTCTAATCAATCACCCTCTAATTTCTAACCCCTTGTCTCAATCTCCCCTTTTTCTAGAAAATTAGTAAATTCTTTTACTTAATACAGAAATTCTTCTTCTCAATTTCTACGATATGTATCCCTTAATGCCTTGCCATGAACTTTCAACAAAGAAGTTAATATTGCCATCCATTGCAACATTTTCCAGTTCTAAATAAGTATTATGAAAGAAAGTACTACTTACACCAACTAATATCAGTAAAACAATAATGGGGTGACACAATGTATTTAAAACCCCAGTTGCAGTCGGTGACCATCCAGAGAGTGCATCCCACCAGTTGTGACTTGCATCCTGTTTTACTCTCTGCAGAACCCTGTTTATTTCCTTGGCATCATGATGGACAGTGTTTACAGTTTTCTCCCCATTTTCCTGAATGTCTTTTAAAATTTTGATCAGATCTTGGTTTTTAATTAATTGCCTCACTAACATGAGGTTCATCCCAATAAGTGTAGGTGATAACCTGTGATACATTGTGTTGTTAGACTTGATCAACTGGTGGGATACCACTGGTGCCAAATACAGAAAGTCACATCCTACAATCTTAACAAAATTACAAATACAGAAGTTAGAATGATTCCTGCTAAGCAAAGTTACATTGTCCTTATCTATTTCTATAAAAGCACAAGCAGTTCTTAAACATACAGCCTTGACCAATATATACAAGCACAGTCCTTTGATTAATATCCAGATGAATCTCAAAGTGGCAAACGCTTTGTTCAGTGTCGACATGTCATGAGCATCAATTGTGTTGCTTTCACAGATAAACCCTTGTTCTTGAGCAACACAAGATTCTAGATTTACAGTTTGCCATTTCCCATTCACCATCCATGCTCATGCTCTGTGCTCTGAGGGATAGAGCACTGTCCTTTCATGGTTTAATCCTAATGTAATGATGGGATGAATAACATAAGCTGTAGGGTTACATACAGTAAGCACAAAGGCAGTAGCCACATTAGTAGTAGGATCATAGGTAAAATTTGCCAGGGTCCACCAAGATTGAAATATTCTTTCAAAATCAGTAGCATTGTCCCAGACAGTTTTCAAATCTCAATTGGAAAAGCACCTTCACTTCTTTCTCCTATAATTAAGGCAGCTGTTGATTGCAACCATAATTGTGCCTGTATATAGCTAAAAGCCAAAGACACATTACCCTGAGCCATACTAAGTGCATCTATGATTAACCTACGGTCTTGGTCCTCCACTTTTTCCCACCTTTGTAACACTTTTGAAACCTGCCATTGACTGGTTCCTAATGCCAATAAAGATGACTGTAAGGGTTGTTTTAGTTTTGTTAGATTACTTGTTGCGGTGGCCAGCTTATTCATTAATATTTCTGAATCAATTCCATTTAGAACCCCCAGCCCTGTTCCTAATACTCCAGTCAGATCTCTTTGTACTCTGCCCCTGAAATGTACTTGCTTTTGCAACCATGTTGTCCAATCCTCAAAGGATGTCTTTAGGAAAGAAGAGCAGGCTGGCTGAACTTCCAAGATATTAATTTGCATTAGTAATTCAACACGCTTGAGAGACCACTCTGGGTTAAACAGCAGTTGTTGTCCTGTATTTCTCACTACATATGGGCCTATCTCATAAATTCTGGGTTCAGATTTGGTTTGGGTTTGGGCTGGTTGAGTACTGGTGTAGGTTGTAAGAGGTCCTACCGTTGTAAAAGGTATAGCCTCTATCTTAAAGTTCAGTACGAGGCCCTCATCCATTTTGAGCTCTTGACCTGATCCTGGATTATTAGTCCAAAAACAGCTAACCACAACAGTCTGTATCAATATGAGATTATACCAACAGTCTAATTTACCTGGGCGAACACACCCAAAATTATGCTGACGATCCAATTTACCTGAGTGAATAAAATCTTCTTGGTGGCCACTTCTGGAAATTTGCTTTATAAAAATTCTAGTTATCTTTTCATTGGCTGTTCCATTAATCATCTGACATCCTATTTTCATTTCGTCTCCTATGGTTCTTCAGAGTGCCCATTCTTTTTCCAACTTTTGCCATTCTGATAATGCATACAAATGGTCACCATTTGTTCACCACATAACTACAACTGCCAGCTTTCCATTAATACTTTTATCTTCAGTTGTTATGGCTTTGAACCAAGGCCACTCACCATTCTCTATTGTCATAGAGGCACTTTTGGCTCTTTCTAATTTTTGGACTAAAATTATAATTACAGACAAAACAACTTTCTCAATTAAATTCTTGCAAGCTAAACCACTAAATATTGCTGACTGCAATGTACTCATTTTGCTTGAATAAGCTTTAGCTTCTGTTCGCTGTCACCTGGTGTTACTTTCCAAGGGGCTTCTGGAGCTCTCTTCACTCGAGAGTAGTGAATCCAAGTACTCTGTTCCTAGATCTTAATTGTGATGAAGGTGGTGAGAAGCACCTGGAATGGTCCTTCCCACTGAGGCTCCAAAGTTTTCTCTGCAAGAGACTTAACATACATGTAATCTCCAGGTTTTATGTTATGTACTGGTCCATCCAAGTCCCCTGCTCCAAGTTCCAGCCACATGCTTCTCAATTTCTGAGTTGTTTACTCAAGGCTACCATATAGGTAGTCAGCCTTTCCTCCCCAATTTGGGTAGACAATCCCTTCTGCACTCCATACGGTCTCCCAATAAAGCATTTCAAAAGGACTTAACCTTTCTTTGGTTCTTGGTTTAGTCCGAATCTGCAGCAATGCCAATGGGAGAGATTGGGGCCAGGGCAAATTAGCTTCTTGCCCAAGCCTCACTATTTGCTGTTTAATAAAATGATTCATTTTCTCTACTTGGCCACTTGACTGAGAGTCGTTTGGAGTGTGGAGTTCCCAGTCTGTGCCCAAGTGATTACTGATTTGCTGCACTATTTTTGAAATAAAATGTGGTCCTCTGTCTGAGGATATGGTGGCTGGAACTCCAAAGCGTGGTATTATTTCTTGTAACAATACTCTGGTTACCTCCTGAGCTTTGGCAGCTCTAGTGGGGAAAGTCTCTGGCCACCCTGAAAAGGTATCTGTTAATATCAGCAAATATCAATACCCCTCTTGGTAATTCTGAAAAGTCAATTTGCCATTGTTGGCCCAGCCCATGGCCCTTTCCAATCTGGCCAAGATTTGGTTTGGGGATATTCTTGGGGTTAGTCTGGAGGCAAAGGTTACATTGCCGGGTCACCTGAGTGACAGTGGCATATAAATTCCTGGCAGCAATCTTTTCGATTAAATAGTTATACAAGGCGTCTATTCCCCAGTGTGTTTTCTGGTGTTCCTCCCTTACTAGTGACCATAATAGATGTGAGGGGATGACTAGCTTCCTTTCTGCAGTAACAGCCCATTTTTCTTGGTTATATGTTCCCTTTTGATCCTCAATTAATTCTACATCCTTTTTGTTATACACTGGTTTACCTTTGAGGGAGATCTGTCCATCTGGAAATAAGGCTCCCTCAATTGTTACCTCACCTTTTGCTGCTTCTTTTGCCTCTCTGTCTGCCAGCTCATTTTCTTCCTCCAATGCTGAGCTCACCTTCTGGTGTGCCTTAATGTGCATGATTGCTACTTTCTCAGGCATCTGGACTGCTTCCAATAGTCATATTATCTCTTGTGCATGTTTGATGTTCTTCCCCTGCAAGTCTAACAGTCCCCTTTCCTTCTAGATGGCTCTATGTGCATGTACAACCCCAAATGCATATCTTGAGTCTGTATAAATGTTGATTCTTTCCCTTTGCTAATTCTAAGGCATGGGTTAAAGCAATTATCTCCGCCTTTTGTGCAGAGGTACCTGCTGGTAAGGGTCCAGACTTGATTACCTCTCTGCAGGTGGTAACTGCATACCCAGCATGTCGCTTTCCACCGATGACATAGCTGCTTCCATCAGTGAACCAGTTTTCTGCATCATCCAAAAGGGTGTCCTTCAGATCTGGACAGCTGGAGTAAGTGGCTTCAATAGTCTCCAGGCAGTCGTGATGTAGCATCTCCCCTTGATTTCAGCTGAGAAAAGAAGCTGGGTTGACGATGTTAGTTATGACTATCTCCACATTATCTTGCTCTGCCATGATAGCTTGGTATTTCAGGAACTGTTGTGGGGAAACCAGTGGCCTCCCTTCACTTCCAACACTGCAGACACCGTGTGAGACACTAGCACAGTCATTTTCTGGCCCAAGGTAAACTTGCGTGCTTCTTGGATGTTTAGCACTACCACAGCTGCAACAGCTCTGAGGCAACCTGGCCATCCCTTGGCTGCTGCATCCAGCTGCTTAGAAAAGTAAGCAGCTGCCCTTCAATATGGGCCCGAGTCCTGTGCTAGTATTCCCAAGACAATCCCCTGTTTCTCTTGAGAGAAGAGAAAGAATGGTTTATTCACGTCTGGAAGTCCCAGAGCTGGACCTGACATGAGAGCCTTCTTTAGTTGTTCAAAGGCCCGCGTGGCCTCTTTTGTTGACTGGAGGTCTGTGTTTTCTCTGTTTCCATTTGCAATGAGTGCATACAGAGGTTTCACAAATAATCCATAATTACAGATCCATAACCTGAACTATCCTGTCATTCCTAAAAAGATTTTCAGTTCTTTTATTGTCTGGGGTTTCGGGGTTTGACATATTACTTCTATGAGCTCTTTTGCCAAAGTCCTGTTGTCCAGCACTGACCTCATAACCCAGGTAGATCACCTTCTGCTTTACCACCTGAGCTTTTTTCTTTGATACTCAGTACCCCTGGAGCCCCAGAAAATTGAAAAGGCTTACCGTCCAGGCTACGCACCCCTCTTCTGTCGGGGTAGCTATTAGGATGTTGTCTACATACTGCAACAATTTCCCTTCTCCCCATGGAGCTTCCCAGGATTCCAAGTCTTTTGCAAGTTGTTCTCCAAACAGGGTAGGCAAATTTTTGAATCCCTGGGGAAGCACTGTCCATGTGAGCTGAATTTTGCGCCCACTTTTAGGGTTTTCCCATTCAAATGCAAAAATTTTCTGGCTGGCTTCGTGGAGAGGGAGGCAAAAGAAGGCATCCTTCAAATCTAAAACAGTAAACCAAGTTAGCTCTGGTGTTAAACACGTTAACAAGGTGTATGGGTTAGCCACCACAGAGTAGAGATGCAGGGGAATAAAATAAAGCTTTCCCAAGAGCAAGCACATGGCAAAGAGCTCTGGTCTTTTGACCAAGAAGCAGACTGTTGTGTGAAAACTTTAAACTTGTTGGAGGGGGAGAACTCATCCATCTTCCCACTCCAACATGTGGTAAAATTACTGGGAGAATGTAGGAGGCGGCAACTAGAGAGGGAACCCAAAAAAATGGGAAGTTGGGCTAGAGCAAAAACGCAGATCTGACCAGTATGGTTAATGCTACGTTCTCTGCTTATTCTGTCTAAAATGGCAGGTTATATACATGTCTAAATAGTTTACATTCACAGGTCTACTCTCATTGGCATACAGCACAGGGAAAAATGCAAACACACATTGTTGAACAAACTCTTAAGGCGGCTAAAGTGTCCACACTAATTACTGTACTTGCTAACTACTAGAAAACCCACTGTCCCTTGTCAACACCTTAAGCTTTAATTCTAACTGTGCCACAAACCCTGGCAGAGAATTTCTACCTGTGTAGCAGGCTTCACAGGCCTCAACAATGAGGCCCAGTCTGGGGAGTTCAACTTTTACTCCAAATACAGATCATGCCCATTTTCTCTAAGAAATTCTGCTACAGCGGCAGGCTTACAATCAATGCCTGAGAAACAGCTGGTACCTCATCGGCCTTCTCCCAGGTTGTTATTTATTCCAAAATTTAAGAGTGGGTATTGAGCCTTTGCTGCCACCAGAGGCCAGGATGGAACTGCTGCTGCAGAATCTGTCACCTTTACAGGAAAAATACTTTTATCCCTGTGCAAGTTTGTTGTTTTAGTATATGCTCTTGTGATATATGTTCTAAAATAAATTCATGTATCAAGTATGTTATGTTATAAAATAAAACTGTGCTACAAGTTTAAGTTTCCAAAAATTGTAAAGGCGTCTCCGGCCACTGAAACCCATTTGCAACTGTAAAAAATCTCAGACAATCGCAGGGCAAAGCCCAAATTTACACCAGGAAGGATCTGGCTGAACAGGAGATGCCTTGTCCATCCTGGGTGGACCCGCCACTTCTCCAATGATCAACACCTGATACAGATCTAGGTGGGGAGAACCCGGAGATTGCACATATCAGCATCCCAATGCCCAGTTCCAAGAACCCGATTCAAGTCCTCGACCATGCCAGGAAAAGCTTTCAAAAACCGAACAGCGAAAGAAAGAAGTGTATGAATATGCACACTGGACAAAGACTAACAATGAAATTGCCTCAAGGAAGAAAAACTGTATAAAAGCTGTACCCTGAATCCAAGAGTCTGTGAACAGGGAGGGATCGGCTCCATTGAGGCTGTCCCTGCTTTCACCCAACCTCGATACCCCAGGGATCGGTGTTGCATTCCTTTTATTGTGGCTGCCCCAGATTGATTTCAAATGGCAAAATAAAAAATACTTGATATCAAATTGGCTATGAATCCTTTATAACAATTGGTGCCGTGACTCGGATACAATTTCGGTTCTGCGGGACCTCTTTGTTCAGGAGGCGCCCCACTAATTTCAGTGGCCTGGCTGGGTGGGAAACCCCGTAGAACCAATTGTATCACGAACAAATTTAGGCCAGGGCCACAATAAAAGAGGGAGTTGGAATTCAAGAGATCTCAAAGAACTCAGGGAAGACCGGGGAGGTCTTCAAGAGCCACGACAGTTTTTCCACTCGTAAAATTCTATGTGCACAAAGAGCCCACACAAGAAAAAAGGACTGTAAGTATTGCTAGTTGAGTGAGTGTGATCAAGCGAGTGAACGAGACGTGGTTTTATCATGACCCAAGTGTGGACCCTGAGGTCACATTTCTATCCTCCCACAAAGGAGTTGGTTGGCTGATGGGGAAGAGATTCTGAATAAAAAACTCATTTTGCTTGTAAAACCCTAAAAACACGGGGAGGTTTTTGGGGGACTAGTCACAGAAAGCTAAAAGGGAAGGGGACATTCCTTCGAGTTCGGGAACTGGTAAACCTTTTAGCTTAGGACTTGGTAAAGTCCAGGAAAAGGAGAAGAGAGAAAAGCTCATTGCTGGCCAAAAACCCACAGTCCAGTTCACTGAAGGGGTAAGTAATCTGGTAATACAGAACCAACTTGGTTAAAAGCAAGGTTCAGGTAGAAATCTTAATTTTTTTTCGTGTGTGAAGCCGAAAAAGACCCAACACAGAATCTCAAAAGGTAAGTGAATTTCTAAGTCTAAAAAAGGATAGAACAAAAAAAGAGCAAACCCCAAAAAAAGGCTCAGGAGAAATATGCTTTAGAAAAAGAGAATAGGGCTCTCAAAATCCCACGAGATAGCCCATTGGGATAGATGCTAGAACACTGGGAGGACTGTTCAAAGAGGAGAGGAAAGTCCAAAGAGAAAATGATACACTATTGCATAGAAGTTTGGGGACGTAAGGAAATAAGGAACCATTTAATCTGGCCTACATTCGGCACATTTGAAAAATGGACCTGCAGAGCCTTAAGCAATTATGTAGATAGCAAAAAGCTGCAAGACCAGGAGGAAAAAGATTATGCCAAGTTATGGGAAGGGTCCAGAATTGGGTTGTTCTCGATGAAAACTAAAAAGGGAACCACAACCCGGAGTGACACATGGGACCCCCTAGACCATCTCCCGCCTCCATATCTTGTGCCCACGCCACCGCCCGTGCAAGCCCAGGCACCTCCGTCTGCACCTCCGGGGCCCATGCATCAGCCCTTACCAGCTCAAGCCCCTCCACTGGAGGTTCTGGCTGCCATGCCAGCTCAAGCCCCTGTCGCGCTTCCTCCTCAGCTTCCGCAGGCTTTTTCCCAGCTACCACCCCCACTCTCACTCCAGTCCCCAAATGTCCCACCCACACAGGCACCCATCCTCACACCCCCACCGGCTTTTTCACAACCCCCAGCACTGCTTCCCCAACTCCCAGAGGTCCCGCCCTTGCAAACCCCGGAATTACAACTCCCACAGGTCCTTTCGCATCCCTCGGCTTTGTTTTCCTCCCAGCTATCAGAGATCCCACCTTCCCTTGCACAGGCACCCATCTCCCCACTCCTGCTGCCTTACCCTCAGCCCCAACCAGCCCTGCAACCAACGAGAGCCAAAAAGCAAGTTACAGTAAGTTATCCCCTGGCAAGCAAGACTCAGCATAAGGCGAGAAGAGCAAATGAGGAAGAAAGTAAGGATGAAGAAGAAAGGCACAATCTTCTCCCCTTAAGGGAAGTGCCGACTGCACCAAAGGTTACTGGCTATGTGAATGTGACAATTAATACCGGGGATGTGAGAGCTTTTAAGAAAGAAATGGGCCGACTGATGGATGATCCTTTTGGGGTGGCGGATAGACTAGATGAATTTTTAGATAATAGTATTTTCACTTTTGAAGATTTAACATCAATATTAAAGTCATTGTTTAATAATGAAGAAAGGGAAATGATAAAACAAGCCAGCATACGAGATTAGGAACGCCGAAACCCGCAGGGGGCGTCCGAGGAGCAGAAATGGCCCAGCCAAAGTCCAAGGTAGAATGCTCAATCGGAGGAGGGCAGACGAAATATGATAGATTTGAGAAACATCGTAATCCAGGGCATACGGGAGGCAGTACCAAGGGGACAAAACATCAGCAGGGTATTCGGGGAATGCCAAGGGAAAGATGAAATGCTGACGGAATGGTTGGACTGACTCTGAAAGAGCCTGCAAGTATATTCAAGGACAGATCCTAATTCCCCCATAAGGGAAGTGCTGCTAAAAACCCAATTTGTTGCCAAATCGTGGGAAGACATAAGGAAAAAACTTGAGAAGATAGACAATTGGCAGAAGAAATGATTACAAGACTTACTGAGGGAAGCCCAGAAGGTTTACATGAGAAGAGAGAAACAAAAAATGCAGGCAAAGGTACTTGTTGTGGCTGTCAAAAAAGTTCAGAAGCAAGAACGTTCCCAAGACCCGGTAAGAACAACGCAGAGCTATAGTACTCAGAGGAGACAGTCTGTTCCTCCCAAGAGGATCTCAGACCCCCAAAGAGAACCTCCAGAGTGTTTCTATTACAAAAAGAAGGGTCATTTTAAAAGAGATTGTAGAAAAAGGGTGAGGGATGAAAAAATCTTTCAAGAGGACTAGGGGTGTCGGGTGCTTTTTATTTTGGGGACCAGAACATCTAATGAGCCCTTGATAAAGTTAAAGGTAGGTCCCCAAAAACAAGTAATAACTTTTAGTGGATACAAGGGCAGAGAATAGTACCTTGCAAAAATTCCCACCAAGATGTTTTAAAAGCAAAGAAAAATGCTAGTAATAGGCCCAAAAGGTGACCCGCTCAAAGTTCCCGTGGTTAAAGATGTAAAAATAGAATCTGAGACTAAAATCTGCCTGGGGAACTTGTTATTAGTAGAAGCAGACTACAATTTATTAGGAAGAGATATGATCATAGCCCTAGAAATAAATTTAACCATAAAGGGTTCACAATTGGTGGTAAGTTTATACAAATTAACTGCAAAAAATGAGAATAAAATTGATCCTAAGGTTTGGTACTCTCAAGGGGAAGTAGGGAGGTTGGAAATAGAACCCATTATCATTAAAATAGAAAAACCGGAGGACCTGATTAAAATCAAGCAATATCCCATCTCTATAGAGGGGAAGAGGGGGTTGAAGCATGTAATAGATAACCTAGTAAAAAAAAAGAACATTGGAACCTTGTATGTCAAGGCACAACACACCCATCCTGGCAGTCAGGAAGACAGATGGGAGCTACAGGTTGGTCCAAGACGTCCGAGCAGTAAATGAAAGAACCAAGATCCAATTTCCGGTGGTTGCAAACCCATATACCCTTCTGAACTGGGTCTCCCCGGAGAATGCTTAGTACAGTGTAATAGATTTGAAAGATGCCTTTTGGACTTGTCCTCTGGCTGAGGAAAGTCGAGATTACTTTGCATTTCAATGGGAGGACCCTGAGACAAATAGAAAACAACAATTCAGGTGGACCACCCTTCCCCAAAGATTTGTAGTGTCCCCCAATCTATTTGGCCAAGCTCTTGAACAATTATTAAGTCAATTTGTGCCCATAGAAGGAACTAAATTATTACAATATGTTGATGATTTGCTGGTAGCAGGCCCAAAGGAGGAGGATGTAAGGGAAAGCACCATAGCACTGTTGAATTTTCTGAGAAACAAGGGATTGAAAGTCTCTAAGTCAAAGCTGCAATTCACAGAATCTGAGGTAAAGTATTTGGAGCATTGGATTTCAAAAAGAAAGAAGAAATTGGACCCTGAGAGGGTGGCAGGTATCATTGCCTTACCCTCTCCATGTACAAAAAGAGAAATTAGGCAGTTATTGGAGCTTTTGGGGTACTGCAGACAATGGATTGAGGGGTATAGTGAAAAGGTAAAGTTCCTATATGAGAGGCTTACTACTGATAGATTGAAATGAACAGAACAAGATGAGCAGAGATTCAAAGAACTAAAAGAAGCACTGTCAGCTCCTGTGCTAAGCCTCCCCGATGTGAAGAGACAGTTTTAGTTATTTGTGGATGTTAGCAATCACACTGCTTATGGTGTCTTAACTCAGGACTAGGCGAAGACTAAAAAGCCTGTGAGGTATGTGTCTAAGCTTCTAGATCCTGTGAGCAAAAAATGGCCTACTTGTTTACAGGAAATTGCAGCAGTTGCACTATTGGTAGAAGAAGCAAAAAGGTGACTTTCGGAGCTCCATTGGTAGTGTATACTCCTCATAATGTAAGGAGCATACTACAACAGAAGGCAGACAAATGGCTCACAGATGCCAGGGTCCTAAAGTATGAGGCTATTCTGGTTCATTCACATGGTCTGAAATTAAGAACAACTACTGCTCAGAACCCAGCCCAGTTTCTGTTTAGTGTAGCATTAGAGGAGCCCACTCACAGTTGTGCAGAAGTGGTGGAAATTCAGACAAAGATAAGGCCAGATTTGGAAGAGGAAGGGTTGGAAGAAGGAGAAAAATGGTTTGTGGATGGGTCAGCGAGAGCTGTAGAAGGGAAAAGGAAGTCAGGATATGCAATAGTGGATGGTAAGTCAGGTAAAGTGGTGGAGTCGGGCCCTCTAAATGCTAATTGGTCAGCACAAGCTTGTGGGTTATATGCAGTGCTGCGGGCACTTAAAAGACTAAAAGGGAAAAAAAGAACCATATTCACAAATTCAAAGTATGCTTTTAGGGTAGCTCATACTTTTGGGAAAATTTGAGAAGAAAGGGGTTTAATTAACACTCGGAGATGAGGGTTAATTCATGGTTAAATAACAAAACAAATTTTAGAGGCTATTAGGGAGCCCAAGGAAATTTCCATAGTGCATGTAAAAGGACACCAGGTAGAAATGCAATTTCAAACTAAAAAAAATAATCTGGCAGACAAAGAAGCAAAAAGAGCAGCATTGCTCACCGTAAGTACACCTGAAGTTGAAGAAGAGAAGATTCAAAAATATTCTCCATGTCCTTCTCAGAAAGAAATTGAGGGGTATGAGAAAATAGGAGGGAGATTAGAAGAAAGCAGATAGAAATTACCCGATGGGAGGAAACTGCTACCCAAGGATTATGCTAGAAAGATCCTGAAAAAACTCCATCAGCAGACTCACTGGGGGACACAAGCCCTGGCAGAGCAATTTTTGAAATTCTTTAGATGTAGAAGAATCTATGAATTGGCAAAACAAAAAGTGCAAGGGTGTATGATCTGCCAAAGGATTAATTGGGCCAGATCAAGGCAAATGGCCTTGGGAGGGCACCCAATAGCCTATCGCCTGTTTAAAAGGATCCAAGTGGATTTCACTGAATTACCTAAGGTAAGAAGATATAGATTCTTATTAGTAATAGTAGACAAATTGACGCATTGGGTTGAAGCTTTCCCCAGTGCAAGGGCTACCGCCCAGACAGTGTCAAAGGTTTTGCTAGAAGAGATTATTCCTCAATATGGAATAGTGGATCATACAAATTCAGACCAGAGAACTCATTTTACCTCTAAAATTATCAAACAAATAGCAGAAGCCTTAGGGATTCAATGGCAATATCACACCCCATGGCACCCACAAAGCTCAAAACAGGTAGAAAGAATGAATCAAAATTAAAAGCCCAACTATCTAAATTAATGTTGAAAACAAAAATGTTTTAAGTAAAGTGTCTTCCTCTAGCTCTACTAAATATCAAGACTATGCCTCACTCCGAAACTAGACTGTCACCATTCGAGATGTTATATAGAATGCCTTATGAGCACAGAATGCCAGTGGGGCATCCCCAAATAGAAGATGGCCAGATTCAACCATACCTAATAGCTATAAACAAGAACCTGCAAGACTTGAAAAAGCGTGGGCTAATAACTCAGAGCGCCCCCTTGGGGTTTGCTATACACAAGATACAACCTGGAGATGAGGTGTTAATCAAAACCTGGAGGGAAATCCCACTGACACCTCACTGGGAGGGTCCCTTTCTTGTTCTTCTCACCACAGATACAGCCATCAAAACAGCAAAAAAGGGTTAGACCCACACATCACGAGTGAAGAAAGTCGAGCCTCAAGACAACACCCCAGAGTGGAAAGTGTCCTCATCTCCAAAGGACTTAAAGATCAAGTTACAGCGTCACCATAAATAACCGAAGAGGACCAGATAAGTTGCTTGGAACAAGATTGCAAATGTTTTCCCTTTATTCATTTTGAGTGTGTTTACTGTAAACAAATCTAGGTGACTCATTGTCGAGGGGGGTATAAACCTAAAAGCTTGTGTACCAAGTGTTTAGAAAAAAAACAGGAAGAGACTAGCCATCTCTTAGTGCTTGCTACACATGCAAGTTTGCAAGTTGTATCCCGAGAATCTGTCGAGACAGAACCCCACGAGTGAATGTGAGCAGTGCCTGCAGACAGCGTTGAAGGGGCAAGTTGCCACAAAAATCATGACGTATCAAGCCCAGTATGATTGTCAAAAAGGTAAAGAGAACGGGTATTGTACCTTCAATGGCACTCGATACAAAATGTGTGAATTGGAAGAGGGGGTGATATGCCACAACCCAAGAGCAATACCTAAGGACGAGCAGTCTAAAACCATATCCAAGGAGAGAGAAACATCCATCCATGCAATATACAAGTGAGACACTGGATAGATGCCAACCATTCCAACATGTAACCAGTGTAATCGAACTGTGTAAGTAAGGGGAAAAATAAAATCTGCTTTTGTGGCTTACTACCAGGTTAACAAGTTGTGCTATAATAAGAGTCAAATGGAAATGTGTATTATGAGTGAGAAAATGTATTGAGTAGAAAAGAACTTGAAACATGAAGGTAAAACATCACTAGGCAATGAACCCATAGTACTAGATCTCCTCAGAAGTGATAATGATTGAATATGCTTGCAATTCGATAAGACTTTCTGTTTCTCAAAAAATGAAGAAGGACTAGATCCAAAAAGTAAAATGAAATTGGTGACTCAAAAGCTAAAAAGGCAAAAATCAAAGGCAAGAAAGAGAAGAGTGGAGAAAAAAAGGTTAAAAACCTTAAGTAAACATTATGAACAATTAAGAAAACAATACAATGACTGGGGTTTACCTGCTCCCAATCAGAATCTATTTATAAATTTGATGCAAAAAATTGCCACGAAATTGGGTTTTTCTAAATGTTAGATTTGTGAAAAGCTAAAATCAGCTAAGAAATGGCCATAGAAAGGTGAGAGTTTGACTCCAGAACAACTTTTAAAGTGGGACAATACCCAAATTTCAAAAACTATCCAAAGACCTGAAAGATGAATATTAAATAAGAGGATAATTAGAACCATTTGTATTAGCAGAGAAGGCAGAGAATATAATGAGTTAGTGAGTTATACTCCCTGTATATCCACTCTAGCTGTAAATTCAAATAACAAAACTAAAATTTGGCAACCTGAGCCCCCGGCTAGATATTGGAGCAAAGAGAAAAAAGACAATTGTGAGTGGTTTTACTCAATTGGATTATGTTGACACAAAAGTTCCAAAGATAACCCTTTAGAAGGTCTTTAGAAGGTCTGCGAGATTATTGGAAAGAGCCAGAGAAGGTGAATATAAAGTAGAAGGTACCTGATGGTATATATTGGATATGTGGGAAAAAGGCCTACAGTGAATTGCCCTGCAAGTAAAAAAGATCCTGTACACTGGGGAAAATTAGGCCTTTCTTTTTCACATTACCTAAGTCAGAGAGCAATTTACTGGAGGCCCCTTTGTATAAAACATTAGATAGACAAAAAAGAGAATTAAAAAAAGAGCTTCCTATAGCAGGTGAAAGCCAGAGATGGGGAGAAGAAGAATGTCCTGCAAAAAGAATTTTAGAATATAATATCCCTGCAACCTGAGCCAATGATGGAAGCTGGGGGTATAGAACTCCCATCTATCTATTAAATAAGTTAATAAGACTCCAAGCTGTAGTAAAAATTGTTTCCAATCATACCTCAAATGCTTTAGAATTACTGGCTAGGCAACACTCCCAAATGAGGGCTTTTGTGTATCAAAACTGTTATAAATGATCAACTAGCCAATCGGATAGAAAGAGTAAATTTTATTTTTCCATTTTAAATCTATCTGGGACAGCCACAGGGAACAACATTCGAATGTTGGGTGAAACAGCCGACTGACAGCAAGGTTGCTATCTCGCACTGTTCCACAATTTGCTGGTGGTTGAGTCCCGGTTCTTATACTGTATTTTGCGCCTCCCGGCAGCAGAGGTATTGTGTTTTTCAAATTCAAGCCCAGTCTTTCACTTGATGATGAACCCTGAACAGATTTCCTGGTGCTGGGCCGCGTCTGAAAGGATTTTCCGGGAATCTTCTTTTGGGATGATGATGTCGTCAAATTCAGGGTCCACCCTCGAAATGGGTATCGATGTGTTGATGGTGGGTTGATGGTCCGGGTGCCCAAGATCTGATTAGCTCAAGGAGCTACATCCTGGCAAGCCACCCTCCTTTCTGGTGTAAATCGAGATGTTAGTTTGTATACAAAGCACGTCCCGGTATTTGGTGAACGCCCATCCTAGTCTGGGAATTAAGATTACTTTTTATACTCACAGGGTTATAGAAAATATACATTCTATCATCTACTATAATTTCCTTCTATGTTTTAATTGCATGAATTTATAATTACATCTATTACACTAATGATATTTTGTAATGTGGCGTTGCGTAGAAGGACTTTTAAAATGTAACTGAAGGCTAAAGAAGATTGAGTGAGTTTTTGGCGGAGAGATCCCCCTCTGTACCAGTACTGAATACACAAATACCTGCTCTGTAGCCGTCTGACTATAGAGTTGTATTTTCTTGCCCAGTTTTGGGCTTTAGGGGCTATGGAGGCCCAGGGGTTTAAAAGGCTGACAATGAGGTGAGCACGTTTTGACCCTGCCCCCGCTGGGAGTCCATGCTGGAACCCTGGAGTTGGTAGATATGTGTGTTTTTCTATATATTTTTTGTTGTTGTCTCTCTTTCTCCTTCTTCTAATCCAGTTCACTTGGAACAATTCGGGTAGCATAATACTTAATAGGTTTAAAGTTTGCTGAGCTAAATGGGCTAAGTTAAAGCTATGATGTGTTTTATGTTAATTGGATGTTGTATTAAATTGTTTGCCAAAGTTCCTTGATTTTCTATATTTTGCCAGTAAACCTTTATGTACTTTTGACCTCTTGAGAATATCTGTCCGGTATTTTTCCCGTGCATCTAACCCAGAGTAAGGGAACCTCAGTAAACCCCTTGCATTTAAATGATTTGGGATATTACAGTGTATTGGTACAGAGGCACTTCTGTTTGGCTGTCGACCATGTCATGTCAGGTGATTGAAGAGACAGGGTCTCCATGGTTTGCATCATGAAGCCAGTTTTTTGGAGGACCAAGCCCCAATTCCTTTGCAGCATTCCTCAGGTATCCCCTTGGTTCCCAATATGTCAGAAGCCCCTGGCCCTTCTCTGTTGCTTGTGGGAATTGAGACATGGACCCTGCTTGCAAGCAAAGCCGTTTATTACACCAGTTTACCAGTATTTATAAGTCTCTACATTCTGTACAAAATTTTCCACCCAGACCCCTTTGCCCCTGTTCTGTAACATCGCAATCTTTTTGGTTATCAAGTCCTTGTTACATTCCTGCACTAGCAATGTCCTTGTTACATTCTCTCTCGTCAGAACGGTCAGCATGACCAGACATCTTCACTTCTGTTCTTGCCTTGAGTTTCTCTCTCCCACGGCTTTCACTGTACCAGGGCCAAGAGGTCTGCGGTGCTACCCAGCTCAGCTCCTGTAGCTGTTTGGTTTTCCAGAGTTGCTCAAAACTCCATCCCCTTTCACTGCTGAGTATCATTTAAAACCCTCCTTGTAAGTCTTGCCAGTTTGCTGGTGAAGATCCTCTTGCCCTGCTTGGTCGCATGAATCCCATCAGCTCCCAACAGACTCAGATTCTTAAAGGTAGATCTGTGATCATAGAAGCCAAAACCTTGAGTATGGCATCAGCTACACAGCCCGGCATTCAACTGTTCAGTTCGTCTCCTCCTTCCTGGACCACTTCCTTAGACTGGAGACTGATAGAGGAGACCACCATCACCTGTGATCCTGATCCTTTCAACATTGCTCCTACAGACATTACTCTCCAGGAAGGGTTCTAAATTGCCTTATCAGACACTACAGAGAAGAGTAGGAGCAGATGATTATCTGTACTGTTCACCAGACTCAGCCAACTCTCAGTGACACCATTAATACAAACACCTCATAGGAAGCAGACTTCTCTAGCGTGGGAATACACAAGACAGAGAGTAAAACAGACTTAATTTGCATGGCTGGTTTGATAATCAAGATGCCATGGAAGGAGCAAAGCTCTGAAGATTACAGAAGATAGGATTAAACCTGCTTACAGGAAGAGGAGAGATTCAATCAACCCCCTGCAAGCAAGATGATGTAAAATGTATAAGTTGTTTATATGATCTTTTAACCTGATTATTGTAGTGGAAAATTATTAACCTTCCTGAAATGGTATATAAGCTTTTGGAAAACCTGAGTAAAATCGAATTCTGATCGCTGAATCAGTCTTCCCATCTCTCTATCAATTGTCAATAATTGGTGCTTTGTGTGAACGGAGAATGACCGGCTAGCTGACGGCAATTGACGACACCTCTGGAACTGATCGTGATGGAGAAAGAACCCCATTTGGGCCCACAATCACCTGTACGCTGCAATGTGACAGGTGAGCCAGGGGAACTAAAAGTATGGGACAGAGAATGTCCGACGAGAGAGACATCTATGAAACCATGCTACACCTCCTGAGCAAGCATGGATCCCCCATCCTTAAGCGGGACCTTAAGTTGCTCCTAAAATGGATGTCACGCATATTCCCCAATACCACCCCTTCTTCTATTTTTACTCTCCGCTACTGGGACAATGTTGGCGTAAAACTCTACGACCTGGCTATGCTGCCTGGCCACAAGCCAGAGCTCCATCTGCTTCCTGCTTGGAGGGCGGTCATGGATGTGATTAAAAAAGAGGAGGGGAGTGAGGCAACCTGTGAGGCTAACGTGGAGACAGCCCCTGTGGCCGTGCTAAACCAAGATCTGCCCAGGTCCCGCTCCCCGTCCACACCCCCTCCCCAACAAAAGCCAGGGATAGAGCGCAGACACCACCTGTAGCCCCACCGCTATCCCACCAGTGACCCCAGAGCCGCCGAATGCTAATCGATTATGCGGACACTGACTCTAGCAGTGACGGAGAGTCTTTCGACCCTGGCCCCGAAGAAGATCTGGACTTATTCCCTTCAAATATGCATAACAATTGGTTACGGATAAAAAAGAAAGCCCTTAAGGACAGAGACTTTTATACTGCAGCAGAAATCTTTGTAGCCCCCGTGCGACTCAGCCCGAGGGGGGGGAATCCACAATGGGAGCCCTTGCGCCACTCAGAAATTAAGGAACTGCGCCGTACCGTGGCAGAATATGGTCTGGGATCCCCTTACTTCAGTAATTTATTAAGAGCAGCTTTCACTACTCACCTCATGACTCCTCATGACGTTAAATTCTTGGCAAACCTTTTGCTCACTCCAACGCAATATGCAATATTCATGGCACAATGGAAAAAAAGACTGGAGAACCTAATAATAACATATGCAGGGCACGAAACCCAAGCCCTGGCTGCCTTAACTATTGACCACTTAGCGGGGGAGGGGGCACATACCAATCCTAATGGCCAGGCTGCCTTACCAAGGGAAGCCCTGGAGGGGATCACTGAGGCAGCTCGGTATGCATTTCTCAAGGTGCCTGATGCCAAAACCCTGCAACAGTCCTTCATAAATATTAAACAGGCTCCACAAGAACCCTATATGCAGTTTGTGGACAGATTAAAACAAACACTGGAAAGACAAATTGATAATGATCAAGCCAGGGAAGTCGTGCTACTCAAATTGGCTATAGAAAGTGACTGTAAACGCCTCTTGAAAACCCTGCCCCCAGAACCTGAGCCAACACTGCTTCAAATGATTGAAGCTTGCAACCCCCTGGGGACTTTGCAGCCCAAAACAGCAGTAACTTACCAAGCCATGGGGCAAGGCAAGGCATAGCCGATGCTTTTGCTGCTTTGAAAATAATACCCGGAAAGCAGTTGGTTTAATGTCCGGGCACATTAAAATGACTGCCAAAAGGCGCAAAAACCAATGACACCGAGTGTATGCCCTCGCTGCCAGAAAGGTCCTCACTTTGCTAATTCCTGTCGCTCTAAATTTCACAAAAATGGCCAACCTTTACCGGGAAACTCGGGATGGCAACGTGTGAAGACACAAGTCCCACAGCCTACCCAGCCACAGCTGCCAACCTTCAGCTTCCAGCCAGCCCTGCCCCCGCCACCCAGACCATCGCAGAACTACGTGCAGCCACTTCAGGAAGCGCCGGGTTGGATGTATCAACCAGTAACACAGTAACGTTGACCAATACCTCAGTATTTTGTCTCCCCACAGGGATTTGTGGACCTTTACCACCGGGTTACCATGCTTTGCTTTTAGGTAGTTCTTCTACCTCAGTGACAGGATTATTTGTTTTACCAGGAGTTATTGACTCTGACACGATTGGGGAAATAAAAATCGTGGCTTGGACTCCACAGCCCCCTTGCGTGGTCCCCGCAGGCAGCAAAATCACTCAGCTTGTACTTTTCCCGGCAGCCCCCTTGTCCTCACTCCCGATAGCTACACAGAGGGGAGGCGGGTTTGGTTCAGCAGGGATACCACAGATTTTCTGGACACAATGTATCACTTCTCAGCATCCCACATGCCAATGCAAAGTATCTCTGAAAGGCAAGGAGTTAATTTCAACCGGGCTCATTGATACCGGCCCAGATATTAGTCTTATCTTCCGAAATCAATGGCCTAATGATTAATGCCTGTCTCCCAGGTCCTTTCAGGGGTGAGTGGGAACAGTCAAAGCTATCAGAGCCAACACCTGGTGCAGATTACAGGGCCTGAGGGAAGGGTAGCTACTGTCAGACCTTTTGTGCTGTCTGCACTGCTGATCTTGTGGGGGAGAGATGTTCTATCTCAGTGGGGGATCTTCATGCAGTCAAATTTTGCATAAGGGTCATTGGAACACACGACACCCCCAAACTGATTTTGTAAACTTCTGATCCAGTTTGGGTAGACCAATGGCCCATGTCATTAGAAAAGCTGCGCATTTTACAAGAATTTGTACAAGAACAGCTGAAAAAAGGACATATAATCCCATCTAATAGTCCTTGGAATTCACCCGTGTTTGTAATTAAAAAGTGGTCTGGGGGATGGAGACTGTTGCATGACTTGAGGAAAATAAATGAGGCAATTGAGGGAATGGGGCCCCTACAACTGGGGCTCCCCTCTCCTTCCATGATCCCTAGAAATTGGCATCTAACAGTAATTGATTTAAAGGATTTTTTTAATATATATTCCGCTGCATCCAGACGATGCACCCAAATTTAGCTTTTCTGTGCCGAGTATTAATATGCAGGAACCACTAAATCGATATCGTTTGTGACAGATATGATTATAAATTCGTGCAATTAAACGTAGAAGCTATAGTAAATGTAGTAGATGATAGAATGTATATTTTTGTAACCCTGTAAATATAAGACTAATCCTGGTTCCCGGAATGGGGCAGGCGTTTTCCAAATACCAGGACATGCTTTGTGAACTGTAAATGTACAAGTTAACACCTTGATTTACACCAGAAAGGAGGGTGGCTTGCCAGGATGTAGCTCCTTGAGCTAATCAGATCTTGGGCACCTGGACCATCAACCCATCGATACCAATTTCAAGGGTGGACCCTGAATTTGAAGATATCATCATCCCAAAAGAGAATGTCCAGTACCAGGAAATCTGTTCAGGATTCATCACCAAGTGAAAAGACTAAGTTTGAATTTGAAAACACAATACCTCTGCTGCCGGGAGGCACAAAATACAGTATAAGAACCCGGACTCAACCACCAGAAAATCGTGGAACAGTGCGAGATAGCAGCCCTGCTGTTGGTCGTCTGTTTCACCCAACATTCGAATGTTGTTTTTCGTGGCTGTCCCAAATAGATTTTAAAATGGAAAAATAAAACTTATTCTTTTATCCGATTGGCTAGTTAATCATTTATAACATGTTGGTTAGTATTGCCTCAAGGAATGTGAGACAGCACCATCATATACCAGTGGTATGTGGCAAAAACTCTGAGTCCGGTACGGGAGAGAATGCCTGATGTTCTGTTGTATCATTATATGGATGATATCCTTATCTCTGCAGAAACTGTGGTTTGTGTGGAAGAAGCAGTGCAGGCAGTCTGCCAAGCTATTACATCAGTGGGCCTGACCATTTCTTCTGAAAAGGTTCAAAAGACATCTCCCTGGAAATATTTGGGCTGGCAAATAGGCATGCATTCTATTTCAGCACAACCCTTGCAAATTTCAACTGAAATCAAAACTTTACATGATGCACAGAAATTGCTGGGAACAATAAATTGAGTTCGTCCCTTGCTTGGGATTTCAAATGCAGATTTGGAGCCATTGTTTGCCCTCCTCAGGGGAGGATCCGACCTTTTACCACCTAGGCATTTAAACAAAGAAGCACAGATTGCGCTTCAGAAAGTGGCTGATGCTATCTCTCAGAGACAATCAGCTCCTTGGGCTCCTGAATTGCCACTGTGGTTAATCATTCTAAACCCCAGTAAGTAACCCCATGCCTTAATATTTCAGTGGAATTCAGAAAAACCAGACCCTCTGCTAATTATCGAGTGGGTCTTTTTGCCTAATAATATGCCCAAGACTATTTCCATGCAAGATGAACTTATGGCCACGTTGGTTGTCAAAGCTCGTCAAAGACTGACCTCCTTGGCTGGGAAAGATTTTGATCGTATCTATCTACCTCTCGCAATGTTTTATTTGAATTGGTTGCTACAGATGTCTGAAAAATTGCAAATTGCTTTAGCAGATTACCCAGGGCAGATATCTATCCATCCGTCTAAACACAAATTGTTAAGCTCTTCTTTTAATTTACTCCCCAAGCCAAAGAGAAGTGAGACTCCTTTGCGAACTATGACAATATTCACAGATGGTTCTGGGAAAACCCATAAATCAGTGATTGTATGGAAGGATTCTGAAACTAACCTTGCAATCTGATATTGCTGTTGTCGAAGGGTCTCCACAAATAGTAGAATTGGCTGCTGTGGTCAGAGTGTCTCAGAAGTTCAACACACCTTTTAATCTGGTTACTGACTCCGCATATGTTTCAGGTATTGTGCAAAGAGCAGAGAATTCTGTCTTGAAAAATGTTAAAAGTGACATTTTTTTTCCTGGTTGAAACTGCTGGTTACTCTGTTAGACAAAAGGATGGCTCCTTACTTTGTTATGCATATTAGGTCACATTCCAATCTACTGGGTTATCTCACTGAAGGTAATGCCCAGGCAGACTTGTTAGCCTTATCGCTGCAGCATGTTTTACCTAACAAAATAGAACAAGCTAGGTTGAGCCACTCCTTTTTTCATCAGAACGCTGGAGCTTTAGCGAGACTTTTTGAATTAACTCCAGCACAAGCATATAGCATAATTAATACATGTCCAGATTGCCAGCATTGTTCTCTTCCTTATGTGAACACAGGAGTCAACCCAAGAGGTTTACAAAGCCTACAAATTTGGCAAACAGATGTAACACACTTTCCTGAATTCGGCAGCTTGAAATTTATGCATGCTTCTATTGACACATTCAGGTGCTCTGCTTTAGCTCACATGTGAGAGACAGCAAAGGACGCTTGCCGTCATTTCGCTGCTGCCTTTGCCACATTAGGAATTCTGCAGCAGATTAAGACAGACAATGGACTCATACATTTCCTGTAGAGTTGCAGATTTTTTCTCCTTATGGGGTATCACCCACAAAAGAGGCATACCACACTCACCCACAGGGCAGTCCATTATAGAGCGTGCTCACGGCACCCTCAAACGTCTTCTGGTACAACAACAAAAGTGGGGAGCTGGAGACACACACGCTGAAAGACTATGCAAGACCCTGTATGTTTTTAATTTCTTAAACTGTTCAATGACAAACTTAAATCCCCCTATGACCAGGCATTTTGCATCATCCACATTGCTTTCCTGCAAGGAAAAACCACCAGTACTAATCCGTGACCCAGAATCTGGTAAAATCCTGGGCCCTTACCCTTTGATCACTTGGGGGAGCGGCTTTGCTTGTATCTCCTCAGAAAGAGGACCTTGCTGGATTCCTGCAAAGAATGTAAAGCCATTCCAAGAACCCCTACTGGCAGCTGATGCCACCAAGCCCATGGGAGAGGAGGAAGAGGAGGAACCCCACCCAGACTGCAGCTGATGACATCTTTTGTCCTACCTGTAAAGGAAACTGTGAACTTTGGGTTTTATGTCAGTAAAAAGGGTGTGAAAATTGGTGATATCACAGAGCTCCTTTGGCAAAAGCGTGGTGTAAATCAGGTATAAAGCCATTGAATTTTTAATTATAGCAGGCCACAAGAAAAGGATAGTCCTCACCTCCCTATTCGCAGGAGGGAAGTTTTGAGGAAATCCGAAAATAGCCATATTTGCAAAGTGGAGTGCAGACAAAACAACTGAGTGCCTTATGTTTGGCTGGTCCTTGAACAATCTTAAGAAAGGACAAAAAGGGGATAAGCTAAAAGGGATTCTTTTTTTCTCGCCACAACATAGTTCAAAACAAACAAAACACCATGGGGTTAAATTGGATGCTATGCTTATTAGCATTGCTTGCCTTTTGTAGCACAGCCTGGCCTGTTGATCAACCCAAAACGAATGTTTGGATTACTCTGGCTAATGCAACCAAACAAGATACCTTATGCTTAGCTACCGCATCCCCAGAAAATCCATTTTCAACCTGTTTAGTGGGTTTGCCAATGGCTGGCTGGCCAATACCAGAAGCTACTAAAAGCATTGTACAGAGCTCAAATCCCGTTAATGCATGGGATCGGTGGACTCCTTACCTTCCTATAACACCCTTGGAGCCACAAGAATTAGAACTCCTGGGTTCTGTAAAAATGGAATTTTGTGTTAATTTTAATTATACAGGAAAAATCAGTCTAAAGCTTGGGATGTTTCTCCCTATCATCCCGTGCATAAGAATCAGACCTTTTGGTGCAATTACACTTCTTGCAGCCCTTCTAAGTCCAGTAACGTCCTCCTGTGGCTGCCACCGGGAATGTTTCTGGTTTGTGGAGATGGGGCTTGGGCAGCTATCCCTTCGCACATAAAGGGAGGTCCCTGTAGTTTGGGATGACTGACTGTGCTAACACCTAATGAGTCCGTGATTTTACAGCAAAAGTATCCCCGCAGAACAAGGCGCAGTTTGCATGCATTTGATGAATACTGCAATGATGAATTGTCTTTGTGGTCTGTGACCCAGATGAATTGGGACTCTTTGCTTTTGCCAGGACTGGCTGCAAAAAAAGCCTTAAGTCAATTAAATAAGGTAGCCTGCTGGCTGGCAAAACAGACGAATGCCACCAGCTCCACTTTATCAAAATTATTAACAGATGTTGACAGTGTAAGGCAGGAACAAACAGAGCTCTGAAGATTACAGAAGATGGGATTAAACCTGCTTACAGGAAGAGGAGAGTCAATCAATCCCCTGCAAGCAAGATGATGTAAAATGTCTAAGTTGTTTGTATGATCTTTTAACCTGATTATTGTAGTGGAAAATTATTAACCTTCCTGAAATGGTATATAAGCTTTTGGAAAACCTGAGCAAAATTGAATTCTGATCGCTGAATCAGTCTTCCCATCTCTCTATCAATCGTCAGTACTCTAGAGAAATTATCTGGGTGGGAAATGGGTGCTTCGGTGCTTCTCAGTAGGGAATCTCTAATTACTAATACCTTTATGTGCTTCTCTGGTCGCACTGGTTCTAATGTGGGCAGGTGGTTAGGTCAACTTTGCATGGTTGGCTTGTCCTGGGTCCTGTCTGTTACTGATGTCCTCTTGTCTCTAACTTTGGAGCATCCTGTTTGTTATGTAGGGGCACTTCAGGAGATGGGGGAAAGTTCTTCCTTCTACCCCGAGCAGAGAAAAGTGTCCAGTCTCCTTCTTTTGGGAGTTACTTGTGTCAGTCAGTGTGAGGTTGGATTTTGGCTTACCTTCCTTTTGTGCAGTCTGAAGGCAGGCCGTCGCTGAGCCTGGGACAGCATACAATACCTGGCATCGATCTCCTGTCTGTGTTCCTGGACACCATGCTGCCTGTCGAGCTCCTCTTTTAAAAGTTACTTGTCCAAGGAGATCTTTCTGCTGCTTTTTCTTGCAGCTATGACATCCACCCCTGCCTTTAGTTTCTAAGGGGGATTTCCAGGTACTGGAGCTCTCACCCAGCTTCATGATTTGTGACCCTGTCAGTCACTCCTGCACAGGGCTGCTGGTTCTTCTCTCCCTCCTCACACCCTCACTCAGTTTAAAACCCTCTTAATGTGTTCAGCTAACCTACTATGCAAAATACCTTTGCCCTGCTTAGTGAGGTGGAGCCCCTCTCTCCCAAGCAGATGAAGATGCACAGGGTCCCAAGCTCATAGAACCCAAAACCCTGTTGCAAGCAAAAGCTCTGCAGCCAATTATTGACGCATACTATCAGTGCCCTTCTTCTCCCGCAATTTCCCACCAGCATCAGGACTGAGGACAAAAACCCCTGGGCCAACATGCCCTCGACTACTGCCCTCAGTGCTCTGGGGTCATTGCTAGGGGAAATATGGTGTAATGGATTCTCTCTTCCTGTTTGAACTATATGAACTTTGGTCCAGGCAGATGATCAAAAAGTAGGATTATCTAAAAGAAATCCTACTGCATGAGGCTATTGGCAAGAAACCAGCACCAAAGCCAACAAACTGGTTTGCCTGGAGGCTGGGCTAATAAGCAGCCAAAACTGCATGAATGTCCTAGTTTAGGGCACATTTTGGGAGGAAACCTCCAAATGGGATCCCTCTAGAAAGCAAATTAAAGTAGCCCCTCCCCCAACTGCTTTGGGAAAAATTTCCTTAGAGGAAAAGTGGAAAAAAACAGTTTATTCAACAAGCAGAGTGTTCACAAGCATAAAAAATGAATAATACTAAACAGTAAAACCTCTCACCATTCTGAAGAGATGGCAAAATTGAGAAAGTCCTTGCTGTGGGTTGTAGCTCAGCTCGCCCAGTCTCTTATCAGTCCCTCCGGCGCTGGAAAATGCCATCCTGGGCCCCGGTGGGCCGCAGGCGGGAGTCCTGGGGTCCCGGGTGTATTATGGGTTTTTCAGTCCAGAACAGGTTTAAACAGTTCCAAGAAAAAGAAAAAATAACCAGTCCAGGAAACTTCTCTGCCTCTGCTAATTCAAAACTAACTAAAAAACAAAGGAGAGCTCTCTCCTGCTGTCTGTCCGTAGACAACACAGTCCAGGAGCAAAATGCGGAGGAGGGAGTGCAGTTTCTGCAAACGAACTATGCACTTCTTTCCCCCCGCCCTTCTGTGTTGGAACCAGTCTTAAAGGTGTAGAACTTAATATCCAGCATAAAAAGAAAAGACAATTGGGGAAGTCACCCCAGGACAAGGAACACAGCAGAAAATCTAAGAGTCAACCAGCTGATGATATCAATATGTGCTGTCATCAAGGTCCGTTGAGTTCCCTCTCCATAGTAGCTGGCTGCACAGCAGTGATCTCCCCTCAAGTAGGGACGCCTCTCAAAGTTACCCCTTGAGGCTGAGAGATCCCTTACCTGACACCAGACATCGGTGGGGTGCTAAGTGACATTCTTTTCACAAGCATAGTAAGCTTATGCGATAATCTTTGTATCCCATACTAAAATTAGGTGTAGTAAAGAGATTACTATTTACCACAAACCCATATGTACTTATTAAAGATTTTACGTACATAAATTTACCAACTAGAACTCAATAAACTAATCAGAGATCAGATCTCTCCGAGTGTTCTCTAACTCTTCTTCTGACCCACCTGAACAGCATCAAAAGAATTTGTGGTGGATTGACCTTGTCTGGATGCCAGGTACCCACAGAGCTGCACTATCACTCCCCCTTCTCAGCTGAACAGGAGAAAGAAAAGAGAAAATACGATGGAAAACAACTAACAGGGTGAGATAAGGCAGTTTATTAAAGGAAAAGAGAACGTTTGCATGCGAACAAGTAATGAGGAAAACTTAAGTAATTCTATCCTCTAGTTCCCATCAGCAAGTGCTGCTCGGCCACCTTCTGGGAAGCAGGGCTTCAGCACGCGTAGGGGTTGCTCCGAAAGGCAAACGTTGTAAATAACAAATGTGCCTCCTTGCCCCTCCTTAACTTAGCTGTTATTTCTGAGATGAAGTCATATGGTACAGAATAGCCCTCTGGCCAGTTTGGGTCAGTGGGCATAGTTGTGTCCCCTTCCAGGATCTTGCCCACCCCCAGCCTACTGATGGGGGGCAGAATGCTGGAGAGACAGCGCTGATGCTGTGCCAACACTGCCCAGCAGTAGCCAAAACACTGATGTGTTATCAACACCTTTCTAGATACAAATGCAAAGCATGGCACTGTGAGGGCCACTGTGGGGAAAATGAACCCCATCTCAGTAGCACCCAATACAATCTCCACTCCTTACTCCACACCATTTGCATCATACTCAGATCCCACAGAATTATATATATAGGTTTATATCTATCTTCTAATTATTCCATTGTATTTATTTGTCATTACTGAAATCCCTTCCTACCAATGCTTACAACTTAAACTCCATGCTTAAACCATCTTTATGCCTAAGACATAGATGCATACATTTTCATTAACTACTGTCCCCAGTCCTTTCACAGATAGATATTTATCTCCCATTTCATGGGCTTCCTCCATCCCTCCAGATGTTTAAAAACAGGCCGCGACTTGAGCTCCATGCCATCAAGATGGGTGCTCAGGACAGGAGAAGCAGCACACTCGATCGTTCGGCACCGACACCGGCCCTGCCTGGGTCATTGCCGCACTCTCCTTGCTCCTCGAAAAATTGTCTCTTCGTCGGTTCACATCACTCTGCAAGGTACTTCCTGCAACATACAATTTACACACAGATTATTTTTCACCCAAGGTTAAATCTCCTTGAAAAACACACCAGTTGTCCCCATGCTTCTACATTACCCACCAAGTACACCCAGGTCCTTGAGCAAAGACAATCCCATTACTGGGTTTGACTTTTCCCACGGGAGGAGAATTCCACACCAACTTCCCCAGCCACTTCCCTGTGTGTAATATGGGGACCTCATCTCCTCCCACAGTATGCAGGGGGTTTGTTTGGGCAGGACCAGTGCGGTTAGCAGATCCTCTGGTGTTAACCAGCCAAGTGGCTTCTGCTAAATTTGCATCCCGGTGCTTCCATGCCCGATTGCCTAACCCTCTTGGACATAGTCACCAGCAGTCCATCATACCTCTCAGTCTTTCCAGAGGCTTGTGGGTGATAAGGGATGTGATATATCCACTCAATGCTTGTTGCTTTGCGTAAGAGTTTATGAGGCTATTTCATAAATGAGACTCATTGATTCCATTCTTTCTGGGGTAACATGTCACCACAAAATATGTCTCTCAAGGCCTAAGAGACTGTTTCGAGCAATAGCATGGTTTACAGGGTATTTTTCCCGCCAACCAGTAGTTGCCTCTACCACGATGAGTATGTAAGCTCTTGCCTTGCTGTGTTCATGGCAGTGGTCCAATATAGTCAATTTGCCAGGCCTCGCCATATTTAAAACCCAATTTGGCCAACTATTCCAAGGAGATTTTACTTGCATGGCTCACTTGATTGCAGCACATGTTTCGCATTCATGGGTGACCTGTGTGAAAGCCTCCATGGTCAGGCTGACCCCTCGATCACAAGCTCATCTGTAGGTTGCATCTTTTCCTAGATGTCCTGATGTTTCATGGGCCCATCGGGCTGTAAACTTCTGCTCCCAGTCTAAGTCTACCTGAGCTATTTCAATTTTGGCAGCCTTATCTGGCTGTTCATTGTTGTGATGTTCCTCAGTGGCGTGGCTTTTGGGCATGTAGGCATCTACGTGACGTTCCTTCAGAGCCATGTTTCCTATCCATGCAGTGATGCCTGAGACATAGATTTGAAAAATCCCAGCTGATCCTTTATAGTAGATTTAAGAACCTATACTGCATGTTCGAATGTATTCCAAGTAGTACTTTAGAATATATGAGATCGCATTTTAGAAGACATTTTGTGAACACTGAATGCTGTGACTGTTACCCTTTTGCATATTTTTAAGCACTACAAGTACTGAAAGCCTTGGCGATAGTCAGAAGAACTAGCCTAAACAGCAAAATAACATGGCTAAGGGCGCAGATAAAGAGAAGAACACAGACTCTAAGATGGTATGTTCCCTTGAAAACGTGCCAAAAGGGCCAAAGCACACACGGGAGAGATAAAGGTGAAGAGGTGAATGTCAGGAGACCACCACCACAGCCAGGAGACCCCTACCACCAAGAACTGAGCACGCCCAGAAGGGCGTGGAGTTAATTACCACACCAAAGGAGGATGGGCAGGATCAGAGAATGAATATGTATGAGAGGATCTGTGGAATGTCATGCATATGTAAGACCTCAGAGAATAATAAGGGGGGCAAGTTCCCTGGTGGGTATGCATGTCTTTGGTGAAATTATTCCCCACGCATCTCGACGTCGATAAATACATACCACTCTAACTACTATTACTAGTTGTGGGGTTCTTTCCGCAGTGTTTCAGTTGGCGACCATATGAAGGGACACCCTCTGTCCAGCTGCGGGGGCGGGCGGCATGGGACTCCCCAGGCGCCGCCGGGGCATTCCCGGTGGGGACTCCCTACCTGCGTGCTAACCCGCGGGGGACAGAAGGACCTGTTTGGGGCCAACGCGGACAAAGGTATGTATTAAGCTGGAAAGGAAAGTGTACGCTGGGAAGGGCTCCGGTAAGACGCGTGAGAGACGTCCACACGCACGGCATTAAGCCCTGGGGGTTAGCTTGCAAGCATACTGGCTGGGAACCGGCGAGGGCCGGGGTATAAGGAGTTTAGGGGATTCCCTGGTCGAGATGCGACCCGCTAGAGGCCTTGGGGGTAGGCCTAGGGAACCCCTGCATTGGTAAACCTCGGTTGTAAGATTATAAGAGCAAGATCCGGACTTTTTTGTGTGTGTGTGACAGTCAGGAAGCGACGGCGCATGGTGTGAGAAAGGCACACTGGGAAATGTAGTATTGAGAAAGGAGGAGGGGAACCCCAAGGTTCCAACTCCCAAGGTGTCTCAAGGGAATTTGAGTGGATTTTTTTTGTCTGAAGAGTTGCTAATTTGTGGACAGGTGTGGTGGTCAGACGTGTTTGTGCTGATTGTGTGTGTAGGTATCGTGCGTCAGGGACACCCTTTGTTTTGCGTGGCTGAAGCGGCTGAAAGATTCGGAGTAAGTGTCACGTGTTTGTGTTGTGTGTTCAGTAATGTGTATTCAGACTGTTTATTGCAGAGAAAACTGTGTATAGTGTAATTCATAGGATTCCTCTCAGCCCGTCCCAGGTTGAGAAAAGCATTTCGTTTCTGGGGGTGCGGGACGGCCCGGAGAGCGACCAAGCAGATTGATTTTTCCCGTACCCGCGGGACTGGGGAGTCGTGCAAGGCGGGCGGGGCGGGGCGGGGCGGGGGGGCGTAGAGGGGTAGAGGGCTCGCTTCCCCGCAACATGGGTGGTTGGGCCACCTCTCAGCGGAGCCGCTCACTCTCCCCTCCCCTCCGGTGCTGCGGAGTGCTACCGCTTGCCGCCCGCTCACCTTCCCCGCCCCCCCTCGCTGGTACTGCTGAGCGCTGCTCGCTCTCCCCACCCTCGGCGGCCCCCGCTCGGCTTTCGCTGTTGTAAGAGACGGTCCGAAGATCCCTCATCTGCCTCACGACCATCGTC
>JANPWX010017738.1:0-35901 GCA_024734555.1 Trochalopteron elliotii
CCGAGAGCGCTCCCGCGTCCATCCGGGGCGGCCGCGGCAGCGGCAGCGCCGGGCGCTGCCCTCGGGGCTACGCTTCCACAGGGACAGGGCTGCGGGAGCGGGTCCGGCCAGGGGCAGCGAGCCTCTTGCAAGGACTGGGGAACGAGTCTGATGAGCAGCGGCTGAGGGAGCCGGGGGGCTCCAGGAGGCTCAGGGGGGACCTCATCACTCCCTGACAGGAAGGTGTAGTGAAGTGGGGCCGGTCTCTTCTGCGGTGTCTGCAGGGAGAGGACCGGAGGAAACGGCCTTAAACGGCGACAGCAGAGATTCAGATTAGAAAAAAGAAATCCACTGTTCAGGTGGTCAGGTATTGGAATAGGCTGCACAGGGAGGCGGTGGAGTCACCGTCCCTGGAGGTGCTTAAGAGGTGTCTGGATCTGGTGCTGAGTGATGTGGTTTAGAATCATGGAATTGTCAAGGCTGGAAGAGGCCTTCAAGATCAAGTCCAGTCATCCACTCAGCGCTGGCACTGCAACCACTAAACCACATGACCAGATCCAGAAACCTCTTAAATACACCTTTAGTTTAGTGGCTTAGGGGTTGAATATTTTGAATATTCTATGAACATCTGCCAAAGGGGCCAATAGAATTGGCCACCCCATGGGAGCTGTCATGGTCCCTCTATGGCCGGTGCTGAGAGGAGCCAGCACTGCTGGCCGGCTCCAAGCTGGGTGGGCATGGGACAGCTCCCCAGACACCTCACAGGCCAGGGGTAATTTGTGTCCCCATAACAACTGCAAATGTCATCCCATAACTGTAAGGGACTTGGAACTGGATGGTCTTTAAGGTCCCTTCCAACCTAAACTAATGTGTTATTAACCATGATGAATTGCCTTCTGTTAGAGAGCTCTCAAGGGGAGATGCTGCTCTAGTTGGTTATCAATAAATTTGGGAATAATCTCATTTTGCCTCTGAGTTTACGCTCTGAGAAGAGTGAAGATAAAGCAGCATCCATGGCCATACTAAAAGGCCAGCTCTCTTTGGGTCTTGTGCAGGAAACTCCCTTTGCAATCATGAACAGAAAGTTTGCCTGCCAGTGAGCCAAAAAATTATCCCATGAATGTGATGAATGCAGCAAAAGTGTCAGTAAGATCAGGTAGTATTTCAAGAGAATGAAAAAGGAACCTTTTAAATATTCCAAGCAGGGCTCCATTTTAGCTTGAATATTCAGACCACAGACTTGCCCTGTTCTTTGTTTCTTTTTTTTTTTGTTATGTTGGCTATATGTGCATGCAGAGAATCCTTTGTCTGTTGTTTCCTCTCAGTGTTAATAAAATGCCAATTATTAGTAGTAGTATTTAAAACAAAAGGGCAGCTAAAGGGGAAAAACCTCCTACACATTCAATGCCAAATTTCCTAGGTTTATGTTTACAATATATGGTAATAACACCTTGTCACTTAGCAATCTCCATGTCCTTTATATACATGCTGAAATCAAATTTCATCATTCCACTGAGAGACATTCAGATGTTATCCTCATTTTACAGATGAGAAGACTGAGTCATTGAAATCAAAGTCTCTGGTTATGCCATGAACAAAGCAGCACAGCAAAAAAGCCCAGCCCAGGTTTCTTGATTCCTTGTTCTGTATCCATGTATTTTTCCATCTTCCTTTAATCAGCAACTATCAGAAAATATCACCAAAATGGTTAGTATTCATTCTCAACAGCATAAAGTACAATAGATGTGGTATGAAAAAATGGTCAAACTACCTGATAGAATGTAATTTTTGTTTTGTGAGCCCCAAAAGTAATTTCTAGTTATGGGGCTGTACTTCCCATATCTGTAACTTCCATATCTGAAATAATAAAGTAGTCATTAATGTTTTGAGGTGCCTTTTAATTTTTATTAGGTTGCAGTTATTTTCCTTAATTTTCCCATTTCTTTAACACACTGTGCAATAAATGGGGTCAGAGTCTATTTAAACATTTTTGTTCCTCTGAGAAAGATGAAACAACTGGCATGGGAGCAATCACTGAAGGGGATGCTTGCAAACAGGATGGGCAACTAAAATTCACTTTCAAATGAGATTGCATTTTCTTTTCTTTCCATTTCAACCGACATATATGAGTGGTCTCACTGCTTGCAATTTGACATGCCTGATATTCTGCACATGCAAAGCTTCAGAGTAGAAGGTATGAATTGAAGGAAGGGAAATAAACCAAGTGTTGCACACTCAGGATGTTTGTGGTGTTGCAGTGGAGGCTATAAAGTTAAAATGAAAAGGCCAAGCACATAGAAATTCATGAGAGATTAAAGGACTCTTGAGGTAGAAGTGGGGCATGGTCCCTCCCTGCTCTCCGTGTATCTACATACTGCTTGATAAGCAAATATGTTATCTTTACTTTTGTTTATTTATATATTTATATATTTATATATTTATATATTTATATATTTATATAAATATATAAATATATAAATATATAAATAGATTTTAATTTTATATATATGTTTACATTACTATCTTTACAGTTTCACAGGAACTGAGCTGAGAAAATCTGCCCCAATGTGGAAAATGTGTTATCTTTTTCTCTGATGAGCAGTTTAGGAATGTTTGAGCTAATGTTGCAGCAATTGCAAATGTAACATTCATCTTATTTTCTTTTAGACCTTGTTCTCAGATTTTCAGTTCAGTCATGCAATTACTGCTTATGCATTTTTGGTGGAACTTCATTAAAATTTTGACCTCACGTGGCTTCAGCAGCACTTGGAATCACCTTTCAATTTTGCAGCATTTGCAGGTTTGATTGTAGTAGCTGATTTATCCTAATCCTTTAAAGACTACCCTTTTTTCTATGTCTCTGTGGAGAAATGAATAATTTGATTTTGCAGTCATTTCTTCTGTCCTTTTAGTTTTCAAGTGATAGTTTCTGACAAATCTTTCAAAGCTGTTTCAAGCAGAATCACTGATGGATGCATATTGGTGTGAGTTCAGAATCAATAGAACCCTGGCACTGCATGCAATGTGAGATTCCAGGGGGTTATACTATCCATTTCAGTTTAAGGAATCCTGAAAGTAGTTGGAATAATAGTGGCTGAAATTAGTCAGGTAGAAGCTTGCTCATGTGATGACCCAGATGCAAAAAGAAATGCTCAGAAAATTCCTAAACCACTGATAGATCTGGGGAGGGTGTCAGAGGAAGAAGCACCCATCTATTAATTTATTCCTTACCCTGTTTCCCAAAGTACCCATTGTTACACAGTATTAGATGTTGTGCTTGTCTGGACTCAGTCTGAAATCTGGTATAATGGTTTTTATATTCTAGTTCAAGAAAACAGCCCCCAGGTTTTCTCTGAGACTACAGGTCCTAATTCCTTTGGTCATTGAAGTATCTAACAGTAAAATGTTCATGTCTATTCAGCTTTATTTGTGTCAGAGTCTTGCTGAGTAAGAGCTAAAGCAAGAAACCAGGGAAATTAAATGTATTTTTATATTTATTTCCATGTGTAGGATTTTGAAAAATTATGAACAAGTATTTCAAAATGTTGTAAGTCCAAAAGTGTAAGGACTGTATTGTGACAGATTATAGTGGGTTTCCTGTGGTGAATGTAACTGTCATAGCTGATGGAAAGAAAATTGATGGCATGAAAATTACTGTAGCTGCCCAATATTCTTTCCAAATGGGCTTTAACTGCACATTCTTGTTTATTACTCTCCTGCTGGGACAAATACCTGCAAACTTTGGTGTTACTAATACATCTGTATGCTTAGGATCTTATTTCTCAGCTCTGGCTCAAGTTCACTTGTATTTATCTGGGTGAATAATTTCTTAGATGTGAAGTTATTAGACAATATTGCCTAATAGAAGAGATGCAGAATCCAGCTGTTAGTTTGTCCTTGGCCCAGTATGTTTATTAGTTATCTGGATGATAGAATGGGAAGCATTCCTTTATCATTTGTATGCACTGCTGATATGGTACAGCACAAGCATAGAATTCAGAATGATCCTGAAAGTTAGAGATACAGTCCAGGAGAAGATGCGTGTAAATAGGGACTGATGCAAGAGAAAACATTTAGACAAAAACAATTCAGTGTGGAAAGGCATGACAGAGGACAGCTTGCTAAATAGCAGATAGAGCAGAAAATAATCTGGGATGTCACAAGCTGAACATGAGTCAACAGTGGCCTGGTGTTGTGAAAAGAGAAGTGCCCGAGAGCAGGGACAGAGGGTGGGCTCTGGGACACACAGCCCCCCTCTGCTCAGCAGTGCTGGGGATCAGCCTGAGAATATGCTGCCTGAGAAGGTACAAGCCAGCTGGGGAACATCTAGAGCAAGTCAGAAGAAATAATGAGAGGATGAATGAAGAAAGTTAAAGAATTGGATTTTTTTTCAGTCTAATGAAGAGGTAAATGAAGGGTGATAATCTGCTTTCTTTGAAATAGGTAATAAAAGATGATTGACATGATTTTAATCAGGGAAGATTGTTTGATTTCAAGGAAAATATTGTCATGTAGGGGTAGGGAAGTAATAGTGGGATAGATTGCTGGGGAAAAGTAAAGCTGCAGCATGGGTATTCTGTGTCTGGGTGAGTGTCAGCCCAGAAAGACAGGTCTGATCAGAGGGACCCCATGACCTCTTGAGCTCTGTCTCAGCTCTGTGTTTCTGTGATTCTGGCACTCCTACTTGAGCGTTTTGGGACTATTGGCCAGAACAAGTATTATTCACTGCAAGGGTTGCAGAACTGCCTTCTAAAATTAGACAGAGTGTTCTAAGCACCGACAAAAGATAAATGAGTTCAAGGGAAGACATGATGGTCATGTGGCTGCTTGGTTGGCTGGCAGAAAGGGTTTGACGCTTCAGTGCCTGACACCAATTCTGTCTCTGAGATTATCCTTTCTGTATAATAGTTTAGTAAGGGCAGGAGACCAACTTACACAAAAGGAAATTAAGTGAGAAAGAACATGCACATGTAACATATGGAAACAGATCCACTCTTTTCCTATCTGCCATCCTGTACCTGCCCACCAGCTCTCACTTCATGGAATTACACCTATGTCTTGTCTTAGGAAACATATTCCCATACAAATTTTAGTTCTTTCAGGGGTCAAAATAGGGATAAGTAAGTCTGTTTTCACCATCTCTTGTCTCTTCAGTGTTTATGTATCTACTTATTTATTCAGTGGCTTTCCATCAAGCATAAGCTCTCTGAGGTTGGCAATTGCTGTATTGTGTATGTGTATGGGTGTGTCTGGGAGGTTGAGCACACTGAAGACAGTAAACAAATAACAGCAAATTATAAAAGTTAAGCTCTTAGGCCACTTCTAGTGAAAGTGGCTGCCTAACAGTGTGTGTCAAAGCTGCATCTGTTCAACCAAACTGAGATGCTCTGTGCTCAAGTTCTCACTGCATGTGTCATCACTGGCTATTTATTTGTTGCCACATGGTCTGGGAGCCTGCAGGAATAATGGGTAAACACAGACCACAGTAGGCTGCTCCCTACCCCAAAGAACCCAAACCTGGTCCTGAATTTGCTACAGGAACTGTAGAGCAGCTGGATAACTTTTAAAATAATTTCCATACTTGTTTCCCTCCTGTCCTGCTCTGATTGGGAGCAGTACATTCCCCAAAGGAAAGACTAAGGGGAATCAGCTCAGTCAATTTTCTTAAGGTACAAATCCCATCACACTGAGTCATCATACAAATTTGTCACTGGCTGTGCAGATTCCAGCATCTCCCTTTGCCTACAGCACAGTCTGGTAATTATTACTGAATCATTTGAAATTATCCAGAATTTCGATGTCATTACCATCAATGGTACTATGTAATATGATTTCAACAAGCTAAACACTGCTATGGTAATCCTTATCACTTCTAACGCCAAACAATTTAATCTTATCACCATGTGCTGATGAGATAATATATTTCGGTAGGGCTTTTTATAAATATTTTATTATTCCAAGTGGTGTTGAGATAAATCACTGATGTAAGTTATAGTATTTTGTTAGCAGTACTGTGCATCTGACTGAGAAGACATTTTTTGAAGACTCTTAAATGACTTCTCAAATATATGTAATGATCTAAAAATCCATCTGATTGATTCCTGCCTAGAAGTGGGCACTTATGGGAAATATGAGAATACAGAATAATTTTTCAGTTGTTTGAGCATGAAAATATTTCTAAATAACTTAGCACTGCTTAGATGTTTTTCTTTGTAACAGTTTAAAGGTCGCTGCTTTTGAAAGATCAGTTGTCCAGGAAGTCTCCTTGGACAAAATAGAAGAAAAGCCAGTCATGCAAATTTTATTTTGTGCGAAGCTCCTTGGCAGAGAACAGGAGAATCCCTGGTAACTGCCTCACTGCCTCTGGAAAAAGCAAGAATAAAGAGCAGATTGTAGTGATGATGGGGAAGGTTCTCAGCACAAGGACAGAAAGAAACTTGATCTGAAGTATTTGCTTCCCTAAGTTGATATAAGATGTTTGCTTGGGGTTTGAAGAGTGGCTCTGCCTGCAGTAAGAACAAGATTTGTCAGGAATAGTTCCCCTTTCCCAGACTGTGTGTAGACTTTGCTTCAGACTGCCACCTGCTTTTCCTACATTTCCTGGCGGGCCTGGGTTTAACAGCTTTGTTACATTGTCTGGATTCCCTGCAGAGGTTTGGTACAGGCAATGTGCTGCCTTTGGCCAGCCGTTCCCATTCCAAAGGAAAGTAAACTCGAGCCAAGGAGAACCCTGGAAATGATGGTTACACTGTCCTACTCACAAACGAAGAGAGGACAAAGAAATGGCTTTTCAGCAGCAGCAGCAAAAATCCACCAAAAAACCTAATATTGATTTTATGAATGTACTTGATAGCTGAAGCTAATTTAATCCAAATTTTAACTTTCTGCAGTATTTTGGCATCCACCTACCTGAAAATCCCTCCTTTATCCCAATGCCTTCTAGCTGCTGTTCCAAGCAGCTTGTAGGGGGAATGGGGACTAACAAGTGTTTTAGGATGACTCCCTCCAGTTTGCTTTCCTCTCTCCCCAGGGTCAAAGATGCTCTTGGATGGATGTTGTTGGGGCTGCACCATAAAGGCCCACATGTGAGTCTAGCACAGGGAAGTGCTGGCTGCATTCACTGTGCTGAGAAGCTGTGGTTCCATTTCTTACCTAGGAGTAACAACCTGTTAGTTCTTCTGCTGAATTTGCCTCTCCACCCTTCAATTAATCCAGTTTTACCAAGTTCAATATGCAGTTTTACCAAGTTCAATATGGAGTAAAGTCTATGGGTCCTATTCAGCAGCATCAAGAAAAATTTTCAGCTCTTGGATTACTTAATCAGTTTTAGAAGACCAATTTCATACTGAAATAATGTTTAGGCAAACAGCAACGTTTCTTTCTATAAGAAAATGTATTTGGAGAAGAGCTTTAGCAGTGCAGTTGTTACTGAACTCTACAGTGTTCCTTCCTGTTTTGGCTTGGAGTTTGCTGCCTTGGCAATTCCCACTGGCTCCTTACATGGCTCGGAAAGCCCCTGGTCTCACAGGCTGCTTCACCATAGATCCTACCTTGTCTTCCCATGAAACGGGCCCTCTGCTCCTGCCCAGCTGAATGAACTGAAGTGGGATTCTGCAGGGACAGCGGGAGGCCCCTGCCACGGTTTGGGACTGTAACACTGTGAAGCTCCTGTATTCCAGCACAGAAAGAGGGCAAGGAGATAAATGACTCCAGTGTTTGTTTGTTTGTTTGTTTTGCCTAAAGAAGGTTCTTTGTAAGTGTATTCCACATGAGGATTCTTCTATCCACATAAATAGATCCCTTGTGTCTGAATTTAAGTCTCCGTATATTGTTCCTTGTGCAATGGCTTAAAAATACTTTGGGAGCATTATCTGGGAGCTTTTATGGCTTTTCTCACATATTTCCTCTGCCTCCCTGCTCCTACACATCCATGCACACACAGTGAGAGATGCAGGGTCAGATTCTGATCAGACTTCTGCTCATTTTACACACAAATCACACAAAACTCTCTTTTTGCACTTTTTTATTTTCTGAATTCCACCCATAAATCACTTTTGGACCCACTAGGCAGCTCTTGGTAAACACTAGCCCAACAAGAGCTGTGCTACTGAGGACCTCAGACTCCAGGAGTGATAACTGGCCAGATTTGGAGCTGAGAGCCTTAAAAAACAAGCACCAGCCCATCTGTGGCCAGTTTCCCTGCCTGGTGGGGTTGTTTTGTGAAGTTGTTACTATAGAATCACAGCAGTGCCATTTATTCTTGACACTGTGGATTGTATTGCAAGGACAGCCCTAACAAATTGCTTGCATCTGTCACAAGCAGGTTTCCCATTTGGGTTACTCTTCATAAAAAGCTCTGACTGGTGTCATGGAGCAGGAAGAGAAAGGCCAGATGTTTCTCCTTGAGCATTTTCTGATTGTGTCTCCCTCAAAAGTTAACCATTCCATGGTTCCTTTGGCTTCATGTTTTTATTTAATGTCAGTGTTGTGAAGTCTTCAAGATTAAAATCTAAGAAAGCATTTTCTAGCTTTCCTAGCAGAACACATTTCAAATGGCTATGAGCTGCAAAAGAATTAGGCTTTACACCAGAGAAAAAGGACATGTTCTCCACTTAAGAAAAAGAAACTTAATTAATCAAAATTACTATTATTAAATGATCAGTTTTTAACAAGCAGGTAACAAGAGGTCCCTGCATGGACTGTGTGAAGGTGATTGATGTGAGGCCATCTATCTGTGTGAGTCCTTTCTGTGGTATCTGGAGTTTTGGAAGTCAGAGACACAAATCATGCAGATGCCAAAAGTCTGGCAGTGGCACTCTGCCTGCAGAGCCAATCAGTTATCCAGACCCTCCAAAGCAATCAGGGATGTGCTCTGCAATTAGGCCCCCAGTGTAGCTGTCAGTAATGAGCACTGGCTCAGTTCTTGAAGCACTGTGAGTGTAAAATAATAGGTAAGTTCCTCATGATGAGTAAATTGATGCTGTGGGCAGCAACATGAAGGATTGTAGCCTCCCATGAAATCCACTCTGTCCAGTCTGGTGTCTTCTAGATCTACATTTATTTACATCTTTGGCAAGGGCACAGATTTCTTCCTTCTAGAAATTTAAGGGCCAAACTAGCAAGACATTTATTTTTTCTGAAATAAATGAGATGTAGTATAGCATGTAGAAATCCTTCTGATACATTTTGTGGCAATGCTGGGTGATAATTTATATTATGTCCAGAAGAGCCCTCCAGAGGGTAATTCTCTTCCATACCCCTGCACAGTGAACCAGGCATGGCAGCCACCAACCACCTGAACACCCAGCAAAACAGCTTCAGTCAAGCACTGAGCACATGCTCTATGAGCTTTTCAAGGCAAACCCTTCAGTCTTGGTACTCTCCAAGCCACATTCAGTGAACAGAAACCTCTAGGTCATTTGTTTTCTGGGAGTTAATGGCTTTCAGTATGACTGCTAATTAGCAGGTCAACATTGCTAATAGAGTTTCCACTGGTTTCTTTGCCACAACTTCGACTTTCACATGTGAAGTTTTCTATCTCAAGTCAGCAGTGGTGAGCCCTGAGTTGTTTGAAATCCTGTGGTGAGTGGCCTGGTATAAATAGCTGTGAGCACTGTGTGATGATACCCATGTGTGCATAAACTGGGCTGCAAGCGTGTTGTTGAGGCTGAATGAAGAAGAAAAAAGGAGAGAAGTTTGAAGAGCCCTGAAGATTCTCCTTTGCCTAACTGTGGTGATGCAGCACCTGCTTTGGTATCCGAGATTCCCACCTCCAAGGTGTTTTACCCTGGATCAAAGCCGGTGGCTGTTGCAGGAGCCCTTTGAAGCTTGCTTGTTCTGCTACAGGAAATGAAAAAGAAAGGAGCAGCCAGTGCCTCAGCAGGGCTGAGCATGAGGTGCTGGCTTTCCACCAGCAATACTGGTTCTTCTTAGTATGACAACAACCTGCTCAGCCTACCAGGGCTGGAGCCTTGTCTTTTCTCAGGCAATTCCTGGAGGCAGGATTTTCAGCCAACCTGCACCCCACTGCTCAAGGGTGTATCGAGGCTGTGTAACTTGTGTGAAAAGAAGTGACAAGTCCTGTCATGGCAGCACTTCAGCTGTATAAATTCGACTGGTGAGTGGGTAGGGAAATGGTGGGGGGTTTCCATCTGAAGTTTCATTTAAATACTGACATTTGCCAATTATTACTGTACAGTGGCATCTAAGCAGACTCCAATATTTTGCCTTTCCACACCTGAAAAAAATACTGTAGTTCAGACCTCAAGGTAGTAAGTATTGGCTGCTTCTTACTTTTCAGTGGTAGTTCCTTATTTGCTTAAAGGCAATGCCATGAACCTCAATTAGTTAGTGCTTATACAGTGCCTTGAAATTATAAGACACTATCTACCTTTTAAGTATTATAATGTTTCTATAACATATTCTAACGAGTACATGCTTCTGTACACAGCTGCACACTCAGTGGTACGCCAGAAACGCTTCCTAAGGGAAATAATCCAGGAGTTTCTGTCCCCATGGCACAAGGAAATCAAGAAAAATCTTCATCAGTTTTAAATTTATAGCATGTGTAGCTTCAGAGCATGGATAGCCCAGCTAAGAAAAAACAGTACAAATAGCTGCCAAAAACCCCCAATATTTGGTGTAGTGCAAAACCTCTGCACAATCTGATCACAATGTAGAGCAGGGCTGGAGGCAGATGAAGCAGGTATAGATAGCATCATTGATTTCCAATTATTTCCTCCAATGTCCAGCCCAGGAGCTCCTGGTTGTTAAGAGTGTGCTGTGCAGTGCTATAGATGTTCTTTTATTTTGATGCATTGGAGACAAGGATTAATCTGACTTCCTCATTTTGCTCTTCAGCTTGTGCTGACAGTGGTGAATTAAATGCCTTGCTAAATTAATAAGTCATAACATTTTTGGGCTGGGGCCAGGGAGCTGTTGCTGTGTGCTTTGCACACGCGCATGTCAGATATGTTATCCTGGGGATAGAGTGACAGCTCCAAAGGCTGCAGTGAAATGCAATCTGGATTGGACACAGGGCAGCCAGTCAGGCCATCTGAGGGAAGGAACACCCAACAAGGTAACTAGCTCAACTTGGGTAATCCCCAACAGACTCAAAACCTCAAAGCACCCGGCCTGGTTGCATGTGGGAGCTTACATTTGGCAAATTTGAGAGTTGTGACTGTGGCACTGAAGTTTTACAGTGATGGAAAGTGGTTAGGAAAATGGATATGGAGCATGGGCTCACAGAGCTGCAGAGGCCATGTGCAGCCACAGAGGGTCTGCACACCAGCAGACTATCTTTTAGGAGTTCAAAATAGCTTTAAAAGAACAAATACATCTCAGAACTAAATGCTTAGTGCCACCTGCAGAAATAAAAGGAGAACTACTCATGCCTGTTTGCTGCTTTTCTGACAAACAGTTCCAGAGAGAAGTGGTATGTAGTGGTTTGAAAGCAAAACCAGTGAGACACTCCAAGTCAGAAATACAATTTAATAGGAAGGGAAAAAAAAGTAAATCAAAATAAATGCAATAATACAAAAGACCACTGACAGAATCAGAACACAACCTGAGCAGGGTGATGGAAGCAGTCCAGATGAGGGGGTCTTCCTGAAGCAGTGATCCCATAGAAAGGTCTGGTAGCTCTGGTCCTCTGGGAATCCAGTGGGTAAGGGCTGCTTGTACTGTCCCAAATCCCAGATTATATCCAGGTGGGAATGCTTGGCTCCTCCCCCTGGGCAGAGCATCTCACAATGGGATGATATCATTCTATGAGTCATGCAGTGGGTCCTTGATGGCCCATTAAACAGAGATAGCTCCCGGAGGGAGTTACCTATGAGTCATGCAGCAAGGCATTGATGGGGCCATTAACAGAAGATAGCCCAGAGGGAGGAGGCAAGGGAAACACTGTCCCACCTGGTTTCAGCAGCTCATGAAGACGGTGATAGAATACATACTTTGGGCACATCCTACACTGAAACCCAGGACATGGTACAAGCACAAAGCTGTCCTGTACATTCAGATTTCATCTTGCTTTCATGGGACTATTTTCCTTACAAGCCTCTGATGCAGTACAGCCCTTCAGAAATCATCCACTTGAACACACTGCAGAGTTGAACACTAGAAATGAAATAAGATGCAAGCCTGTGTGGAGTGACTAAATGTAGGATACAGCACAGAAGAATGCTATGTAATATCTGATCTGGAATTTGACTCCAGTGGGCTGTGGCAGAACAGATTAAGTCAGGAATTATGAATACTTCATGTGAGGAGGAGGGTGTGTCGACTGCAGACTTGGTTAAAGCTGGTGGCTTACTAACCACTGGTATCTTGGAAATTGAATAAAATTACTACCTTTTTCTGTAATGAGAAGTGAGGGTGGATGTTTCTCTTTGGTTTCCCAGCCAAAAAAATGGGCTGTATGTCAAAGCTTGTACCTGCAAAGGCAGAGGGTAGAGGATTTAGGTGGTTTGAGTCAGTGAGAAAAGGAGTCATCTAATGGACTCCTGAAATAACAGGAGGAGAGACTTGGGTGTAATGACCTTGCTTTGGAAATGGTGAATAGGGATGCTTGGTGCTCTTCTGTGTTCAAGGAAACAAGGTTCAGTATAATTAAAAATCTAACTTTTTTTCAGCCTCTTTCAATGTGTCTTGGTTTGGAAAGACAGGTGTCTGCTAAGGAAGGCAGGAGCCTCCCTTGGAATGGAGAATGTAAAACCCCTCCCTCCAAATTATACTTTTGAAATTAAGGGGCTCTCAGGCAAAGATATGGGAATAGGAATAACAGTTCATTGCTAGGAAAATTTAAATAAAAATGTAGTAGTACAAAAAAAGCAAACAAACAAAAAAAGAAAACACTGATAGAGTCAGAATACAACCTGACACCCTGTTGGTCAGGGTGTTGGTAGCAGTCCAATTAAGTCCTCCTGGAGTGACAGATGTGGTTCTGTTGAAGCAGAGATGATCCTGTAGAAGGGTGTAGTTTTCTTCTGAAGGCCAAGTGGTGGTGAGATGGGTCCAGTCTTCCACTGGGCCAGTGGAAACAGGCAGTCCTGGTGTTCTGACTCTCAGATTTTATCCAGATAGGAATGCTTGGCTCCTCCCACTGGGTGGACCATCTCACAATGGGATGATGTAATTTTATCAGTCATGCAGTGAGCCTCAATGGCCCATTAACAGCAGATATCCCCCTGGAGGGAGGATGGGTCATGGAAGAGATAAACACTGTCCCACTTGGTTTTAACAGATGGCAATAGAATACATACTTTTTGTTACATCTTGCATTGCAACCTAAGACACAATGGGAACAATCTAGTGAGGCCCTGGTTAATACCTGCTATAAATCAACTGAATATGCACTTTTATGACTTGAGCAGGGACCCCACCCCTTCAATTATCACTCCTCATGTACAAACATTAAAGCAAAACTTAATTAGAAGTGAGCTAGAAGAGCACAATTAAAAGCTTGCTTCAGTTCCCAAATGCTCTGAGCAGAGCAGATGGGACATTCTGAGGAGCTGTAAAGGTACATATTTCAGCAGGGATCTGTTAGCGTAGGAAGAAACACACAATCACGGAATGATTGTATGCGGTGCTTTATTGGAGAGCTCTGGGAGCCAGGGGTCCGAGGACCCAAATCTTGAGTCCACCAGAGGTTTGGAATAGGCACAGTTTTATACACTCTTATTACATAAGTATACATGTTAAACATTAAACCCCATTGTTCTATTGATTTTACCCAAGCATGAATTTAGAACAATTGATTCTCAGAATTCGTATTTAAGATTCTCATGATTCGTACTTAAGATAATAATCATATTTAGTTACCAGATACTTACAATTAACAGTAAGGTGATTTATCAAATGATTATGATACAGGTACAGGTTCACCTTGACTTACTAAAGAACATCTAACTTTATTTTTAGAGTCTAGGTATTACATTCATTCCCCCTCCTCCCCTGATTATTACCTAGGAGGACCTCCTGGTGGGAAGGCATAGCTCCTTTTTCCAGCTTGTGAAATGGGGACTCACTGGGATCTGCTGGCAGAGTTTGTGTGTGTGCTGCATGCTCTCTGCATGAGAGGTGCACCAGCATCCCCAGCATCTTCAAGGCAGGCCACAAGGCAGTTTCAATCTCCCAGGATCTACCTCTACATGATTCTTCTTCCTTTTCTTCTCACCAGATACTGTGGTTAACTAGCTGGAACAGAGAAAACAAAAGCCCTTCCTCCCATTCACATCTAGTACCTGTAATTAATGAGCAAAATAACTTCCCTCTTAGCAAGACATCAAGTAAAAAGACTCCCAGCATTGCTCATTAATAAAATAAAACTTTGTAATAAATCATAGCCTGTAAGACGTGTTACAGACAACATATCAGCAGCTGTTTGGGAGAAGCAAAGGCTGGTGTGACAGTTCAGTGTCCTGTTGGTGGTGACAGTCCCTGTGGTTTGGGTCCCTGATTGCGCAACCAGGTCTAGTGGGAGGGAGCAATTTATATCCACTTATGGGAGCTATGAGTCTTACCCTATCATGTGTAACTGAAAAGCTTTTACATAGTTGTTATTCACATCTAGCAAAAATGTCATTATTGCTTTAAGAAGTTCCCCAGCCACAGGGAATGAGAAAAGCAGTGATGATGTGACACAGTGAATTCAAGCTGTGGGAAAAAATCTCACCTATGGCACTTCTCTATTTGAGTTGCTGTGTGTTGGGGGTTAGGGTTTTTCCAGGGAATTTCTTCGCATTTGTTGTCATGGAGATGGAAAATAGTGATCAAGAGACAAAAGAGTACCTTGACATACCCTTGAAATAGTTCTGGGTTGTTTTGTCAGTTTCTTAACTGGGAGTGGTCACTCTTTGCCTGGCTTCGGAGGGGAGACGGTTGTGGGTTTTGAGTGCTGGATTTCTGCTGCTCAGGGAGAATGCGGTGCTGCCACGCTACTCCCAGGTCTTGGGCAGGCAGCAGGGCCGGCAGGAGGCAGTGGCGGCCATGGACAGCCCCGGCTCCGGCTCGCAGTACTGGGGATTTCCTTCCGGGCAGCAGCACTGAGCGTAAAAAGTGTACAAAGTGTACAAAGTGTACAAAGCCCTGGCGCGAGCATGGGCACTGCCAGGTCGCAGTGACGCGCACAGTTTTTGGGTTTGATTTCTGGGCTGCAGCGCCGCCTTTGATGTGCAGGTGGCAGCCGCGAGGTGTTCAGCGGCTGCAGTGCCGCTTTTGGCCTGTCGACGGCAGCACCGAGCCCCTCGGGAGGCTGCAGTACCGCGGGCTGTCACCAGGTGGCAGCAGTGATCCAGGGCCCAGCCAAGAGCTCAGCCTTGCAGTGACACAAAACCTCTGAACACGGGGAGCTATTCCTGTTGCCTTCACAGTGTTATAAATGATTCGTAGCCAATTTGATATCAAGTATTTTATTTTGCCATTCGAAATCAATTTGAATCAGCCACAATAAAAGGATGCAACATCGATCGAGGTTGGGTGAACGCAGGGAACAGCCTCCACAGAGCTGACCCTTCTCGTCCACAAACTCTGGGATTCAGGGTACAGTTTTTATACAGTTTTTCTGTCCCGAGGCAAGTTCATTGTGAGTCTTTGTCCAGTGTGCATATTCATGCACTTCTTTCTTTCGCTGTTTGGTCATCTTCGAACCTGTCATAATCATCCCACTCTTCCTGTGTTATCTCACAGTATTTCTGGTAAGATATATTTTTTCTTCTTTGATTTTCTCCTCAAGTTTTTCCAAGGCTTCTGCTGCTTTACTTGTTTCCTCCCTCTTTTCCAATTTCATTATTCTAGTTACTTTAGAGATCTGACCATTTTTTTCTCCAGCGAGTTCAGGGTCGGTGGGCAGGCCTGCAATCTGCATGCCCTGTACTACAGAATGAATTAGCTGGATAAGACAAGGAATTAAACAAGGTAAAAACATTATCCCAGCAATGGAACATAATATAAAGAATGCCACCTTTTTCCACCAGGCCCCTTGCCCGAACAACTGGTCCCACCACGAGGCCTGGAGGATAGAATTCCATTTTCGGATAGGTACATGTGCTACCTTCTTGATCTCAGCTGCTAATCCCCTAATGGTCTCTCCTTAATCATCTTTTTCTATACAACATTCAGATTCATTAAACTTACCGCAGACTCCTCCTTCTTCTGCCAATAGTTAATCTAGGGCTAGTCAGTTTTGATACACAAAAGCCCTCATCTGGGAGTGCTGTTTAGCCAGTAATTCTAAAGCATCTGAGGTATGGTTAGAAACGATTTCAACCACAGCTTGCAGCCTTATCAACCTGTTCAATAGATAGATGGGGGTTCTATATCCCCAAATTCCATCACTGGCCCAGGTTGCAGGGCCATAATATTCTATAATTCTTTCTGCAGGCCATTCTTCATCTCCCCATTTCTGGCTTCCCCCTGCCATGGGCAGCTCCTTCATTAATTCTCTTTTCTGTCTATTTAATGTTTCATACAACGGGGCCCCCAACAAATTGCTTTCTGACCTAGGTAATGTGAAGAAGAAAGGCCGAATCATCCCCAGTGTACAGGATCCTTTCCACTTATGGGGAAATTCACTGTAGGCTTTCTTTCCACATATCCAATATATACCATCAGGTACCTTCCACTTCATATTCACCTTCTGTGGCTGCTTCAAATAATCTCGCAGACCTTCCAAAGACTGGTCAGGGTTAGCTCCGGAACTTTTGTGCCAACATAATCCAATTGAATCAAACCACTCACAATTGTCCTTTTTCCCTTGGCTCCAAAATCCAGCCGGGGGCTCAGGTTGCCAAGTTTTAGTTTTATTATTTGAGTTGACTGCCAGAGTGGATATACAGGGAGTATAACCCACTAACTCAGTGTATTGTCTGCCTTCCCTGCTAATGCAAATGGTTCCAATAATTCTTTTATCCAATATCCACCCTTCGGGTCTCTGGATAGTTTTTGAAATCTGGGTATTGTCCCATTTTAAAAGTTGTTTCGGAGTTAAACTCTCACCTTTCCATGGCCAGTTCTCTGCTGATTTTAACCCTCCACAAATCAAACAATTAGACAAACCCAATTCTGTGGCAATTTCCTGCATCAAATCTATAAATAAATTCTGGTTGGGAGCAGGTAAACCCCAGTCATTGTATTGTTTTTCTAATTGTTCATAATGTTCGCTTAAGGTTTTTAACCTTTCCTGCTCCACTCTTCTCTTCCTTGCCTCTGATTCCTGCCTTTTTAGTTCTTGGGTCACCAATTTCATTTTGCCTTCTGGATCAAGTCCTTCTTCATTTCTCGAAAAACAGGTCTTATCGAATTTCAAGCATATTCTATCATCACTCCTGAGGTGATCCAGCACTATGGGTTCATTGCCTAGTGATGTTTTACCTTCATGTTTCAAATTCTTTCCTACCCAATACATTTTCCCACCCATAGTGCACATTTCCAATTGATTCTTATCATAGCACAACTTATTAACCTGGTAGTAAGCTAAAAAAGTAGATTTCATTCTTCCCCCTACCCACACAGATCGATTACACTGGTTACATGTGGGAATGGTCGGCATCCATCTAGTCTCTCGCTTGTATATTGCATGGATGGAGGTTTCCCTTCCCTTGGATATGGTTTTAGACTGCCCGTCCTTAGGGATTGCTCTTGGGTTGTGGCATACCACCCCCTCTTCCAATTCACACACTTTGTATTGAAGGTACAATTACCCATTCTCTTTACCCTTTTGACAATCATACTGTGCCTGATACATCATGGTTTTTGTGGCGACTTGCTCCTTTAGTGCGGTCTGCAGGCACTGCTCACATTCACTCGTGGGGTTCTGCCTCTGCGGATCCTTGGGATACAACCCGCCCGCCTGGCACACAGCTAGGCTCAGGACCATCAGGATTCCCCACCGGGGTACTCCTCTGCCTTTGCCTGCGCCCACGGGGTAGCAACCAGCGGCGGGGCAAACCATCTTCTCGGCAGCAGGGGTATGCTTCAGGGGTTTCATTGTTGGTCTGAACTGCAAACCTCCTTTTAAAAACACCCCACCTAGATAACTTGACAGTATTAGTTCTGCAGGGTACTTTGTTCGTCCTTCGGCACTCGACTGCAAGGATTTTGCCTTTGCATCCAATTTTCCTCTCACCCCTTTTTATATATCAAATACCACTCTGGAGAATCTAATTCCAGCAAACCCGCACGAGCAGCAAGCACTAAGAGATGGCTAGTCTCTTCTTGTTCTACCTCCAAACACTTGATACACAAGCCCTTTGGTCAGTACCCCCCCGACAATGAGTCACCCAAATTTGTTTACAGTAGACACGCTTAAAATGAACAAAGGGAAAACATTCACAATCTTGTTCTAAACAACTTTTCTGATCCCCTTCGGTCATTTATGGTGACGCTGTAACCTGATCCTTAAATCCCCTGGAGACGAAGACACCTTCCACTCCGGGGTGTTGTCCTGAGACTCACCTTCTTCACCCGTGATGCGTGGGTCCAACCTTTTTCTGCTGTTCTGATAGCTGTATCTGTGGTAAGAAGGACAATAAAGGCACCTTCCCAATGAGGTGTCAGCGGGATTTCCCTCCAGGTTTTGATTAAAGCCTCATCTCCAGGTTGTATTTTGTGTATAGCAAACCCCAAGGGGGCACTCTGAGGAATCAGTACACGTTTCCACAGGTCCTGCAAATTCTTGTTTATAGCTATTAGGTATGGTTGGATCTGATCATCTTCTATTTGCGTATGCCCCACTGGCATCCCGTGCTTGTAGGGCATTCCATATAACATCTCAAACCGTGACAGTCCAGTTTCAGAGTGAGGCATAGTCCTTATGTTTAGCAGAGCTAGAGGAAGACACTTTACCCAAGACGTTCTGGTTTCTAACATCAATTTAGATAGCTGTGCTTTTTAGTGTTTGATTCATTCTTTCTACCTGTCCTGAGCTTTGTGGGTGCCATGGGGTGTGATACTGCCATCGGATCCCTAAGGCTTCTGCTATTTGTTTAATAATTTTGGAGGTGAAATGAGTTCCTTGGTCAGAATCTATGTGGTCCACTATTCCATATCGAAGAATAATTTCCTCCAGCAAAACTTTTGATACTGTCTGGGCTGTAGCCCTTGCCCTGGGGAAGGCTTCAACCCAGTGGGTTAATTTATCTTCTATCACCAATAAGAATCTGTATCTTCCTACCTTAGGTAATTCAGTGAAATACACCTGGATCCTTTCAAATGGACAATAGGCTACAGGACGCCCTCCCAAAGCCGTTTGTCTGGATCTGGCCCGGTTGATCCTTTGGCAGATCATGCACCCTTGCACTTCTTGTTTTGCCAATTCATAGATTCTTTGCATCCGAAAAATTTCAAAAATTGCTCTGCCAGAGCTTGTGCCCCCCAGTGAGTCTGTTGATGGAGTCTTTACAGAATTTTTCTAGCATAATCTTTTGGCAGCAGTTCTCTCCCATCAGGTAATTTCCATTTGCCTTCTTCTAATCTCCCTCCTATTTTCTCATATCCCTCAATTTCTTTCTGGGAAGGACATGGAGAATATTCCTGAATCTCCTCTTCCCCAACCTCAGGTGTACTTACTGTGAGCAATGCTGCCCTTTTTGCTTCTTTGTCTGCCAAATTATTTCCTCTAGTTTGAAATTGCATTCCTACCTGGTGTCCTTTGACATGGATGATGGAAATCTCCTCGGGCTCCCTAATAGCCTCCAAAATTTGTTTTATCATTTCACCATGAACTAACCCTCGTCCCCGAGTGTTAATTAAACCCCTTTCTTCCCATATTTTCCCAAAGGTATGAGCTACCCCAAAAGCATATTTTGAATCTGTGAATATGGTTCCTTTTATCCCTTTTAGCCTTTTAAGTGCCCGCAGCACTGCATATAATTCACAAGCTTGTGCTGACCAATTAGCATTCAGAGGGATCGACTCCACCACTTCACCTGACTTACCATCTACTATTGCATATCCTGACTTTCTTTTTCCTTCCACCACCCTTGGTGACCCATCCACAAACCATTTTTCCCCATCTTCTAATTCTTCCTCCTCCAAATCTGGCCTTACCTTTGTCTGCAGCTCCACCACCTCTGCACAATTGTGGGAGAGCTCTTCTAGTGCCACAAAAAACAGAAACTGGGCTGGATTTTGAGCAGCAGTGGTTCTCAATTCCAGACCATGTGAGTGAACCAGGATAGCCTCATATTTTAGGAGCCTGGCATCTGTGAGCCATTCGTCTGCCTTCGGTTGCAGGATGCTTCTTACATTGTGGGGAGTATACACCACCAATGGAGCCCCGAAAGTCACCTTCTTTGCTTCTTCTACCAATAGTGCAACCGCCACAATTGCCTGTAAACAAGTAGGCCATCCTCTGCTCACAGGATCTAGGAGCTTAGAAACATACCCCACAGGCTTTTTGACCCCTGCCCAGTCCTGAGTTAAAACACCATAAGCAGTGTGATTGCTAACATCCACAAACAGCTGAAATTGCCTCTTCACATCGGGCAAGCTCATCACAGGAGGTGACATCAAGGCTTCTTTTAGCCCTGTCCCGGGTTGACGGTGCCTCCTATCCCAATCGTGCAGCTTTATCTCTATGTACTACACTGTTATGTCTGACAGCTGCGCGCCCCCCCCCCCCCCGGTGGGGTGTTTTGCCACGGTGGGGCTACTTGCTCTTTTGCATTTGCTGCTAGCTTCTGCTTTTGCTGCTAGCTTTGCTTTACTGCTAGCTTTGCTTTACTTTGCTACTGGCTTTGTTTTTTTTTTTTTTGCTTTTGCTTTTGTTTTTTTCCCCTTTGCTGGTTTTTGCTGCTTTCTTTTTTTTTTTTCCCCTTTTTTTTTTTCTCTCCCTTTTCCCCAACATCATTGGACCGGCTCCGGACCTGACCTGGGAATATCTGGGGGTCCTCGACGCCTGAAAACAGAAGCTCTGCACCCTCCCCTCACAGCAACTGCTTGAGTATTTTTCTTTTCCCTTGTGTTGGGGAGTGTCTTTGTTTATTTGTCAATAAATAGGTTTTTTCCACTTCCCCTCCCAGGAATTCCTTCTCAGACCCAGAGCTGGGGGGGAAGGGGTGGTGGAGGTTTGTTTTCTGGGGGGCTCCTTCTGGAGACCTTCCCCTAATTTGTCCTAAACCAGGACAGAATACTTTTGGTGCGTTGGCTGGGAAAGCCCAGAGGAAGTGGAAAAAACTTTAATAATAATATTGGTGGTTCTAATTGTTTTGTGGGTGTATTGGTATGGTTTTTTCCGGATTCATAATGTCATTTGGGGTGGAAGCCTGCCGGTATTTCTGGTCCCTAGGGTTTTTTGAAGTTTTAATACCTCTGTGGTACCTAGGGTTACTTCCGTACCCAGAAATAGCTCTGGCATTATCCCTAATACACAGTTCTTTTAGCCATGGGGTACTAACCAGAATACTCATTGGGCTGGGCTTGTTTGTAATGATTTACAGGAGGGTTACAAAAATGCTGGAATCCGTTCCAGAAGTGTATGTTTCATTGTTATGGGTGTGTACTCAGTTTGTTGGGGGAGAAGCAGGGGAGGGGGTTTTCCAGCCTCTGTTCTCCTTCTTCTCCTTTGGATTGCTTACATCTCTATTAGAAAATGTTCAGTCTCCCCTGAGTGTTAAAGAGACCATCTTTCTGGCATTTAATTTAGTAAGTTTTTTCTATACTGTCGGCAGTTTATATAAAATGAAAGCTCAGATTTCCAAAGGGGCTAATGAGACTTCTGATTTAGGAGTAAAGCCAAGCAGGAGAAATCTTGAGTGGAGTGGGAAATGGGAGGATATGGGCCAAATTTTAAAGGAATTCTCTGATCCTATAGTCTGGGACTTCCCATCTGAACAAATTCAGAACCCAGCTGAGGTGGCAAAGTACCTGAAAGAGAAGTGCCATGGTAATACTAAAGAGAAAAGGATTATTGTAGTGAGCTGGGCCCTGGCATATGTTTATCGTACTCTGCTAGATACTGCAGGGCAGCAGATAGAAGAAAGGGAACAGGGAGATAAATTAGTTACTATTCCAGTCACTCAGGCTGCAGCTAATATCCCAGGCTCCAGGCCAGTAGCTGAACTAGACAATAGGCCTCAACCAATGGCTGTTGCTGCTAATACAAGAGGCAAAAAGTGAAAAAGCAAGACCGATCGCAAGGTGGAGGATGATGATGATGATGATCCAGGAGAAGGACCTTCACCAAAATCAGAAGCCACATTGAGGGGTACAGATTCTGGAGCCAATATTGATTCCTTTTCCCTAAAGGACCTTCGAGGCCTAAGAAAGGACTACAGGCGACAACCCGATGAATCTATAATTAGTTGGTTAGTCCGCCTTTGGGATGCTGCAGGGGAGGCTACCATTCTGGATGGCACTGAAGCGAGGCATTTGGGATCTCTGTCACATGATCCTGTCATCGACCAAAGCATGATGAGGGAGGCTAGCCCTCACAGTCTCTGGGAACGGATCCTGGACAGTGTAGCACAAAGATACCTGTGTGCAGATGACCTCTATTTGCAGCAGACACAGTGGAAGACCATAGAACAGGGGATCCAACGTCTGAGAGAGATGGCGGTAGCAGAGCTCATTTTTTCAGATGACATAACAACTAGGAATCCAGACTTGGTACAATGTACACCTGTAATGTGGAGGAAACTTGTGCGACTTGGGCCACCTGAATATGCTTCTGCTCTAGCAATAATGAAGCGGGATGAGACATATGAGACTGTGCTCGACATGGCGAAGAAGCTTCGAGCATATGCAGATGCCGTGCATGGCCCAACACATGCCAGAATTGCAGCTGTGGAAACACGACTGCAGAAACTAGAAGACAAAATAGAAGAGAATCATAAGAAACTCAGGGAAGAGATTAAGGAGGATTTCCTTAAAATCTCGGCTGTACAAATTAGAGGCCCTGGTATCCAACGCCGGTGCTCCTTTGATGGGGAGAGAAGGTACACCCCACGAGCTGAGTTGTGGTTCTTCCTGCATGAGTCTGGAGAAAACATGAGGAGATGGGATGGAAAACCCACTGCTGCTCTGGCACAACAGGTACATGAACTGAAGGAAGGCAAGACCCAGAGAGGAGGTTCCACCAAAAGGGAAGCAGCTCCAATTGCCCGTAGGCGAACTGCCAGATATGATGATGATGACATGTCTGACTCCCTTGAAGGAACCTCTAAGACATATGCCCAAGGAAAGAAGGAAAACCAGGCCTAGAGGGGCCCTGCCTCTAGCCAGGTAGAGGCTAGGGAAAATCGTGTTTTTTGGAATGTGTGGATTCGTTGGCCTGGCACGTCTGAACCACAAGAATATGAGGCCTTGGTCTATACTGGTGCACAGTGCACATTAATTCCATCAACACATGTAGGGGCAGAATCTGTATCTATTGCTGGTGTGACCGGGGGATCACAGGACTATACGTTGGTGGAGGCAGAGGTGAGCCTGACTGGAAATGAGTGGAAGAAACACCTTATTGCAACTGGCCCAGAGGCCCCATGCATTTTGGGCATAGACTACCTTTGGATTGGGTATTTCAAAGACCCTAAGGGACTCAAATGGGCATTTGGGATAGCAGCTGTAGTGACAGAGGGCATCCAGCAATTGAACACCTTGCCTGGACTGTCCGAGAATCCGTCGACAGTAGGACTTCTGAAGGGGGAAGAGCAACAGGTACCAATTGCCACCTCAATAGTGCACTGCCGACAGTATAGAACAACTCGAGATGCCGTGATCCCCATTCATAAGATGATCCGTGAGCTGGAGAGTCAAGGGGTGGTCAGCAAAACCCACTCACCCTTCAACAGCCCCATCTGGCCTGTGCGAAAATCTGAAGGAGAATGGAGACTGACTGTGGACTATCGTGCATTGAATGAAGTGACTCCACCGCTGAGCGCTGCTGTGCCAGACATGTTGGAGCTCCAGTACGAGCTGGAATCCAAGGCAGCAAGGTGGTATGCCACTATTGACATTGCCAATGCATTTTTCTCCATTCCTCTGGCAGCAGAATGCAGGCCTCAGTTTGCCTTCACATGAAGGGGAGTGCAATACACCTGGAACCGACTGCCCCAGGGGTGGAAGCACAGTCCTACCATCTGCCATGGACTGATCCAGGCTGCACTGGAAAAGGGTGAGGCTCCAGAACACCTACAGTATATTGATGACATCATTGTGTGGGGGAACACAGCAGCAGAAGTGTTTGAGAAAGGAAAGGAAATCATCCAGATCCTCCTGGAAGCCGGTTTCGCTATCAAGAAGAGTAAAGGGACCAGCCCGTGAGATCCAGTTCTTGGGAGTAAAGTGGGAAGATGGACAGCGTCAGATTCCTACTGATGTCATCAATAAGATTACAGCAATGTCTCCACCAACCAGCAAGAAGGAGACACAAGCTTTCCTAGGCGCCATAGGCTTTTGGAGAATGCATATCCCTGAGTACAGTCAGATCGTGAGCCCTCTCTACCTGGTTACCCGTAAGAAGAACGATTTCCACTGGGGCCCCGAACAGCAGCAAGCCTTTGCCCAGATCAAGCAGGAGATCGCTCATGCAATGGCTCTTGGCCCAGTCAGGACAGGACCAGATGTGAACAACGTGCTCTACTCTGCAGCCGGGAGCCATGGTCTGTCCTGGAGCCTTTGGCAGAAAGTGCCTGGGGAGACTCGAGGCCGCCCACTAGGATTTTGGAGTCGAAGCTACAGAGGGGCCGAAGCCAGCTACACTCCAACTGAGAAGGAAATTTTAGCAGCCTATGAAGGAATCCAAGCTGCCTTGGAGGTGATTGGCACAGAAGCACAACTCCTCCTGGCACCCCGACTACCAGTGCTGGGGTGGATGTTCAAAGGAAAGGTCCCCACCACCCACCATGCCACCGATGCCACATGGAGCAAGTGGATTGCTCTAATTACACAGCGCACCCGTATGAGTAAATTGAATTGTCCTGGGATTTTGGAAGTGATTACAAATTGGCCTGAAGGTGAAAGTCTTGGTCTCACAGATGAAGAACCAGAACAAGTGACATGGGCTGAAGAAGCTCCACCATATAATCAACTGCCAGCAGAGGAGACACATTATGCTCTTTTCACTGACGGTTCCTGCTGCATTGTAGGGACGAACCGGAAGTGGAAAGCAGCTGTGTGGAGCCCCACACAAGTTGCTGAGGCCACTGAAGGAGATGGTGGATCGAGCCAACTTGCAGAACTCAAAGCCGTTCAATTGGCCCTGGACATTGCTGAGAGAGAGAAGTGGCCAAAGCTCTACCTCTATACTGATTCATGGATGGTAGCCAATGCTCTGTGGGGATGGCTAGAGAGGTGGAAAAAGGCTAATTGGCAGCGTAGAGGAAAACCAATTTGGGCTGCTGAAGAGTGGAGAGACATTGCTACCAGGGTAGGGAGACTACCTGTGAAAGTCTGCCATGTAGATGCTCATATCCCCAAGAGTAGAGCTAATGAGGAGCATCAAAACAATGAGCAGGTAGATCGGGCTGCAAAGATAGAGGTGTCACAGATAGACTTAGATTGGGAACACAAGGGAGAGCTGTTCCTAGCAGGATGGGCCCACGATGCCTCAGGTCATCAGGGCAGAGACGCCACCTATAAGTGGGCACGAGACCGAGGGGTGGATCTAACCTTGGACAGTATTTCTCAGGTTATCCACGATTGTGAGACGTGTGCTGCCATCAAACAGGCCAGGCGGGTGAAGCCCCTATGGTATGGTGGACGGTGGTCCAAATACAAGTATGGGGAGGTCTGGCAGATTGATTATATCACATTACCCCAGACACGTCAAGGTAAGCGCTACGTGCTCACAATGGTGGAAGCCACCACGGGGTGGCTGGAGACCTACCCTGTTTCTCATGCTACGGCCCGTAACACCATCCTGGGCCTTGAGAAGCAAGTCCTGTGGAGACATGGTACCCCTGAGAGGATTGAGTCAGACAACGGGACTCATTTCAAGAACAGCCTTATCAGCACATGGGCTAGGGAACACGGCATAGAGTGGGTGTACCATATTCCCTACCACGCACCAGCTGCTGGGAAAGTGGAGAGGCACAATGCACTGTTAAAAACCCAGTTGAAAGCATTGGGTGGGGGATCTTTCAAAAACTGGGAGCAGCATTTGGCAAAGGCCACCTGGTTGGTTAACACCCGAGGTTCCACCAACCGAGCGGGTCCTGCTCAGTCTGAGCTCCTTAATATCGTAGATGGAGATAAAGCCCCAGTGGCCCATGTCAGAGGTTTGTTGGGAAAGACAGTATGGATCAACCCTGCCTCGAGTACAGGCAAACCCATCCGTGGGATTGTTTTTGCTCAAGGACCAGGTTATACATGGTGGATAATGCAGAAAGATGGAATAACACGCTGTGTACCTCAGGGAGATCTGAATGTGGGGTGAGACTCATATAAATGTCATTGTTGGCTGAATGTTACTACATGGAACAGAAGGAAACGTATAAGTGTCAAAGGTCTGAGCAAGTAAGATGGAAGGAAATGTGTAAGTGTTGAAGGTTTGAGTAAGTCAGATGCAAGTTTTTTTATTGTATGTTCACGATATGGGATAAGGGGTGGAATGTTCTGGGTTGACGGTGCCTCCTATCCCAATCATGCAGCTTTATCTCTATGTACTACACTGTTATGTCTGAGAGCTGCGCGCCCCCCCCCCCCCCGGTGGGGTGTTTTGCCACGGTGGGGCTACTTGCTCTTTTGCATTTGCTGCTAGCTTTGCTTTACTGCTAGCTTTGCTTTACTGCTAGCTTTGCTTTACTTTGCTACTGGCTTTGGGGTTTTTTTTGCTTTTGCTTTTGTTTTTTTCCCCTTTGCTGGTTTTTGCTGGGTTTTTTTTCCCCTTTTTTTTTTCTCCCTTTTTCCCCCCCCCCCGCCCCCCCCGAAGATCATTGGACCGGCTCCGGACCTGACCTGGGAATATCTGGGGGTCCTGAAAACAGAAGCTCTGCACCCTCCCCTCACAGCAACTGCTTGAGTATTTTTCTTTTCCCTTGTGTTGGGGAGTGTCTTTGTTTATTTGTCAATAAATAGGTTTTTTCCACTTCTCCTCCGAGGAATTCCTTCTCAAACCCAGAGCTGGGGGGGGGAAGGGGTGGTGGAGGTTTGTTTTCTGGGGGGCTCCTTCTGGAGACCTTCCCCTAATTTGTCCTAAACCAGGACAAGCCCCTTGAATCCCAGTTCATCCTGTTCTGTCCATTTCAATCTATCAGTATTCAATCTCTCATAGAGGATCCTTACCTTCTCACTATACCCTTCAATCCATTGTCTGCAGTACCCTAAAAGCCCCAGTAGCTGTCTAATTTCTCTTTTTGTGTGTGGAGAGGGTAGAGCAGTGATCCCTGCCACCCTCTCAGGGTCCAATTTCTTCTTACCTTTTGATATCCAATGTCCCAAGTATTTTACCTCAGATTCTGTGAATTGCAGCTTTGATTTAGAGACCTTCAATCCCTTGTTTCCCAGAAAATTCAACAGTGCTATGGTGCTTTCCCTTACATCTTCTTCCTTTGGGCCTGCCACCAGCAAATCATCAACATATTGTAACAATTTATTTCCCTCTACAGGCACAAATTGACTTAATAATTGTTCAAGAGCTTGACCAAATAGATTGGGAGAATCAACAAATTCCTGGGGAAGGGAGGTCCACCTGAATTGCTGTTTTCTATTTGTCTCAGGATCCTCCCACTGAAAGGCAGAGTAGTCCTGACTTTCCTCAGCCAGAGGACAAGTCCAAAAAGCATCTTTTAAATCTATCACACTGTACCAAACATCCTCCGGGGAGACCCTGTTCAGAAGGGTATAAGGGTTAGCAACCACTGGGAACCGGGTTTTTGTCCTCTCATTCACTGCTCGGAGGTCTTGTACCAACCTGTAGCTCCCATCCGTTTTCCTGACTGCCAGGATGGTTGTGTTGTGCTTTGACATACAAGGTTCCAAGGTTCCTTTTCTCACTAAGTCATCTATCACTTGCTTCAACCCCTTCCTCCCTTCCATGGATATAGGATATTGCTTAATTCTAATCGGGTCCTCAGGTCTTTCTATTTCAATGTTAATCGGTTCAATTTCCAACCTCCCCACTTCCCCTTGGGAATACCAAACCTTAGGATCAATTTTGCTCTCATCTTTTATAGTCAATCTCTATAAACTTACCACCAATTGTGAGTCCTTCACGGTCAAATTTCTTCCTAGGGCTATGATCATATCTCTTCCCAACAAGCTGTAATCTGCTTCTTCTACCAATAATAAATTTCCCAGACAAATTTTAGTCTCAAATTCTATTTCTACATTTTTTATCAGTGGCACTTTGAATGGGTCGCCTTTGGCGCCTATGACCAGCATTTTCTCTTGGCTTTTGAAATATCCTGGTGGTAATTTTTGCAAGGTACTCCTCTCTGCCCTGGTATCCACCAAAAAGGTCACGACTTGTCTTTGAGGACCTACCTTCAGTTTTGTCAAGGGCTCATTAGATGTTCTGGTGCCCAAAATAAAAAGCCCCCAACACCCCTAATCCTCTTGAAAAATCTTTTCATCCCTTATCCTTTTCCTGTAGTCTTTCTTTAAATGTCCCTTCTTTTTGCAGTAGTAACACTCTGGAGGTTCCCTTTGGGGTTCCGAGTTCCTATTGGAAGGAACAGACAGTTTCCTCTGCATTGTTCTTACCGTGTCCCGGGAGCGTTCCTGCTTTTGAACCTCCTTTACAGCTGCAACCATTACCTTTGCCTGAATTTTCTGCTTTTCCTCATCTCTCCTCATGTAAACTTTTTGAGCCTCCCTCAGCAAGTCCTGTAATCCTTTCTCCTGCCAGTTGTCTATCTTCTCAAGTTTCTTCCTTATGTCCTCCCATGATTTGGTAACAAATTGGGTTTTTAGCCGCACTTCCCCTATGGGGGAATTAGGATCTGTCCCTGAATATATCTGTAGGCTTTTTCAGAGCTGGTCCAACCATTCTGATGGCGTTTCGTCTTTCCCTTGGCACTCCCTGAACACCCTGCTGATGCTTTGTCCCCTTGGTACTGCCTCCTGTATGCCCTGGATTACAATGTTTCTCCAGTCTATCATATTCTGCCTACCTTCCTCCGTCTGGGCATTCCATCCTGGATTCTGGCTGGGCCACTTCTGTTTCCCTGACGTCCCCTGGGGGTTTCGGCGCTCCCAATCACTTATGCCGGCCTGTCTTATCATTTCCCTTTCTTCATTATTAAACAATGACCTTAGGATCAATGTAAGGTCTTCAAAGGTAAAAATACTATTACCTAAAAACTCATCCAGTCTATCTGCCACCCCGAAAGGATCATCCATCAATCGGCACATTTCTTTCTTAAAAGCTCTCACATCCCCCGTATTAATTGGCACATTCACAAACCCAATAATTCCTGGTGAGGTCGGCACTTCCCTTAAAGGGAGAAGGTTGTGCCTTTCTTATTCATTCTCACTCTCATTCTCATTCACTCTTTTTGCCTTGCGCCAAGTCCTACTTGCAGGAGGAGAATCTACTGTAACTTGCTTTTTGGCTCCCACGGGTTGCGGGGCCGGTTGGGGCCTGGGGAAAAGCAGCGGAGGTGGTGAAATGGGTGCCTGTGCAGGGGGAGGTGAGACCTCTGATGGCTGGGAGGGAAACAAAGATGAAACCTGTGGGGGTTGTAGTCCCGGGGTTTGCGAGGGTGGTGCCTCTGGGAGTTGGGAAAGCAGTGCCGAGGGTTGTGAAAAAGCCGGTGGGGGTGTGGGAACGGGTGCCTGTGCAGGCGGAACATCTGGGGGCTGGAGTGAGAGTGGGAATGGTAGCTGGGAAAAAACCTGAGGAACCTGAGGAGGGAGTGCGACAGGGGCCTGAGATGGCATGGTGACTGGAACCTCCAGTGGAGGAGCCTGAGCCGGTACAGGATGATTCATGGGCCCCGGAGGTGCGGATGGAGGCACTTGAGCTTGCATGGGCGGCGGCGTGGGGACAAGATACGGAGGAGGGAGGTGGTCAAGGGGGTCCCAAGTATCACTTCGAGTTGCAGTTCCCTTTTTGGTTTTCATCAAGAACAACCCAANCCCAAGTATCACTTCGAGTTGCAGTTCCCTTTTTGGTTTTCATCAAGAACAACCCAATCCTAGATCCCTCCCATAACTTGGCATAGTCTTTTTCCTCTTGGTCCCACGGTTTTTTTACTATCCACATAATTGCTTAAGGCTTTGCAGGTCCATTTCTCAAATGTGCCGAATGTGGGCCAGATTACAAGGCTCCTTATTTCCTTGCCTCCCCAAACCTCTATGCAATAGTGTATCATTTTCTCCTTGGACTTTCCTCTCCTCTTAGAACAGTCGTCCCAGTGTTCCAGCATCCATCCCAATGGGCTATCCCGTGGGATTTTGAAAGCCCCACTCTCTTTTTCCAAGGCACGTTTCTCCTGAGCCTTTTTCTGGGGCTTGCTCTTTCTCTGTCCCATTTTCCTGAACTTAGAAATTCACTTACCTTTGGACATCCTGTGTTAGGTTTTTCTTTGCTTCACACAAAAAATCAGGATATCTTCCTGAACCTTGCTTTTACCCAAGTGGGTTCCGTTTTACAGGATTACTTACCCCTTCAGAGAACTGGACTGTGGGTTTTCAGCCAGTGATGGACTTCCCTCTTGTCTCTTTTTCCTGGACTCTTACAGAGTCCTTAGCTAAAAGGTTTACCAGTTCCCGAACTCAAAGGAACATCTCCTTCCCTTTTAGCTTTCCGTGATCAGTCCCCCAAAAACCTCCCTGTGTTTTAGGGTTTTACGAGCAAAATGAGTTTTTTATTCCGAATCGCTTACCCATCGGCCTACCAGCTCCCTCATGGGAGGATGGAAATGCGACCTCAGTTTCCACACTCAGGTCATGATAAAATCATGTCTCATTCACTCGCCCGATCACACTCACTCAACCAGCAATACTTAGAGTTCTTTTTCTTGCATGGGCTCTTTGTGCACATAGAATTTTATGAGTGGAAAAACTACCATGGCTCCTGAAGACCTCCCTTGGTCTTCCCTGAGTTCCTTGAGATCTCTCGGATCCGAACCCCCTTATTTTATTGTGGCCTTGGCCTAAATTTGCTCGTGATACAATTGGTGGTACGGGGTTTCCCACTCAGTCAGGCTGCTGAAAATCAGCAGGGCGCCTCCTGAACAAATGGGTCCCGCAGAACCAAAGTTGTATCCGAGTCACGGCACCAATCTGTTATAAATGATTCGTAGCCAATTTGATATTAAGTATTTTATTTTGCCATTCAAAATCAATTTGAATCAGCCACAATAAAAGGATGCAACATCTGTCAAGGTTGGGTGAACACAGGGAACAGCCTCAACAGAGCTGACCCTTCTCATCCACAAACTCTGGGATTCAGGGTACAGTTTTTATACAGTTTTTCTGTCCTGAGGCAAGTTCATTGTGAGTCTTTGTCCTGTGTGCATATTCATGCACTTCTTTCTTTTGCTGTTTGGTTTTGAACGATTTTCCTGGCAGTGTCTGGGGTCTGAATTGGGTTCCTGGAACTGGGCATTGGGATGCTGATCTGTGCAATCTCCGGGTTCTCCCCACCTAGATCCGTATCAGGCGTTGATCATCAGAGAAGTGGCGAGTCCACCCATGATGAACAAGCCATCTCCTGCCCAGCCCGGTCCTTTCTGTTGTAAATCTTGGTTTTGCCCTGCTATTATCTGAGAGCCTTTATAGTTGCAAATGGGCCTCGATAGTCGGAGACGCCTTTCACAATTTTTGGAAATCTGAATTTGCAGCACAGTTTTTGTTTATAACATAACATACTTGATACACAAATTTATTTTAGAACATATATCACAACAGTATTTTCTCCTGCTTTCAAGTCCTTTATTGTTTCGTTAGAAAAATTAATCCACAAAAGCCAGACGTTTATGTCCAAAAAGGAGGCAGAGTCCTTTTACTGTATTCGAATAAAGGGAGGGGCCATGGGGCATTTCCCCTGGGGTCTCTCAAATTTTGGAGGATGCAGCCTCCTATTTATCCTAATTTCCCGGCCGCATTTCCCTCTCTCTTTCCCCAATGGCTGAGGTACTTGAGAGTTTCAGACTTCTTGGAGTGCCTAATACCTAAAATTCCCCTTTAATGTATAACCCCCCCCTTTTAATTTTTAATTCTTACTGAATTGATGGGTTTTCTCCATTGTTTCTTTCATCTTTCAATATCCAATTTCATTTATCAGCAAACCTACAGTTTGTTTGTAAAGGCAAATATCTTCCATTCATCAATCAGTGGAATCCTCCCCATTGTTTCTTTTATCTCTCAGTGCTAGTTTTATCTACCAGCAGACCCACTGCTTGTTTCTAAAGACAAGTCTGTCATTCCTCTCAGTTTCATTTATATAATTTATATGTACAAAAGTTGTATTTGTATTTTCAAGCCCCTATGTATCTGTATTTGTACGACCAAAACAAAAAATATGACCCAGAGACATAAAAAATCTGTCTAAGAACCATGAGTACAGGACCAGAGATGCCATCAGGCACCACAGCTGGGGCCCAGCAGGAACAGGAGGCCATTGTCAGATTCTCTTTGGGCATCACCTCCTGCCCAGGGCTCCCTCACAGCCCCTTGCCCAGTGCAAAAGGACAGCAAGGGTAGCCGATAAGGGTTTATTCTGTCATGCTCATGCCAAGTTCCTTCAGTAAGTTCCTTCATCTGGGGGTCCTGCCACTGCCCCTGCCCATGGGACACCTCGGTGGTTGTGGAGCAGCACTGGTCAGTCTGGAGGGGAACTGACAGTTGGTCAGCTCCTGGAGCAATGGTCTGCTGGACAGAGGGGGAGTCCACCAAGAGCAAGCAGCAGGGCCTGTGATGAGGGGAGGAGGAAGAGAGGAAAGAGGAAAGAGGAAAGAGGAAAGAGGAAAGAGGAAAGAGGAAAGAGGAAAGAGGAAAGAGGAAAGCAGCTTGGTGGTGGTGTTGTACAGGGAAAGCACAAGGCTGGGAATGGGACAGAGAAAAACAGAAAACACAGGGACAAGGAAAAGCAGAGAGGAACAGCAAGTGAGGGGAGAAAAGGGAGCAGGATAGAGATAAAGAACCTTAGAATCATTTAGGTTGGAAAAGAACTTTGAGATCAAAGTCCAGCCATTAACCTAGCACTGCTAAGTCCACCACTAAACCACTTCACTTGAATAAAGTGGAGGGAAAGAATAAGGCTAGTGAGAGTAAAGCCTGAAGAGCACAATAGAAATTTTTAAGTAGTGGTTTTAAGGGAGGGACAAGCTTTGGTGCTTTCTTTGTTTGTTTGTTTGTTTGTTTGTTTCCTTGAAATATATTAGATGATTTTTAATGCTATACTTTAATATTAGATTTAGGAAGATCCAGGGGTTTGAAGCTCATTTTACTGCAGAATCTTGCTAAGCTCAGGAAAATGTGATGGAAGATGATATTAGTTACAGGGAATATTTCAGGGTTAGTTCTTAGGAAGGTATGAATGTGTATTAGCTTTGTGACTACTGTTACAAGTAATGTTACAGCTGAGATTAGGATTAAGGAACTGAAAAAAAGCAGCAGGATGAAGAGAAATTAGGGCAGGTTGTTTCCAAATCTGAACAATTCATATTGCTAAACAAAATGAACAGATATCAAAATTATTTATTTTTCTTGAATTAGTTATGGTACAAAGGAAGATTGGGGTACTTGTTTGATTTTGTGGTTTATGTGTGTTTGAAGACAGTACCTATGTAAAAAAACCCAAAAAATACCCTCTTATATTTAACCAATCTCAGGTTCCAGGCTTGTTGGAGAAAATGAAAGTTTAACGGGAAAGTTTTACAGAAATGAATGCTTAGCAGAAGGCTCTTTAGAAATGAAAGCTAGTTTTGATATATGTGATATATGATATAAAATAATTCATGCTAAAGAATTAAAGATTCCAAGAATTGTAAAACCACAAGCAGAGACGGGGGAAGAAACTGATTTGCAATAGAAAAGGGTGGCATGGATCGAAGATGAGCCTTCTCCAGGGATGGGCCCAACAATGCCCCCCCGGTGATGAGCATCCGATATGCATCTACGATAAGACAATCTGCGCCATCAAGGGTGTGCATCCCAATAACGAATTCCTGTAAAACCAATCAAGCATTCATCCCTTCCCGGAAAACTTTTTGTCAGACCAGCAGCAAGAAAAGAAGCTACATGAATATGCTAAGCAAGCAAGAGCAACAAAAAGAATGAGAAAACCCCTGCCTCAGTCGAAAAACTGTATAAAAACAGACCCTGCAGAGGCAGAATTCATGAACAGAGGGTGTTTGGAGTGATAGAGTCCAAATCTAGGTTCACCCAGCGTCGACCCCAGGCTCAACGCTGTTTTTGACTGTGGCTTTCCGAGACCGATTTTGGTATCGCAATAAAATCTGCTTTTAATTATCAATTTGGTTACGTCATTTATAACAATATAGAAGGATAAAAGAAGCTTCAAGCTAGAAACTGCTGAAGTAGCAGTTACTGGATAACCTAAAGAAGCAAAGATTAAGTTGAGCTGAAAAGAGGTTTTTCGGCTAGAGCAAAGGTATGTTTGACCACAAACAAAGAAAGATGTTTTTACCAAGTAAAGACAATTCCCAAGAAAAGCAGGAGATACCATAGGTAAACAGACATGCTGATGTAGCGACTAGAGAAAAGATTTAGGAATTTTTCACTGCAAGAAAACAGAAAAATAACTTTAAGCTTAAACTGTGACATACTAACTTTTGTGATTGGGTAGTACTAACTATTGTATGGTAATGATAATAGCTAGGATAGAAGGTATGGTAAAGGTAATGTGTATAATACTGATTGGTTGTATGTATTAAGATGCTCTGTAAAGAAAAATATATAATGCATTGTAACGAGAACTAAGGGGGCTTCAGGCTTGCCTATAAGCTGTAGCTGGCAGCTTTTAGGCTAGGCTCTGTTACCCACGACCCAGGACTGCTGTTACACCATCTATGCAATAAACAGCATTTGAAAGAGCCGCCTGTTGTCCCAACATCCTTCTGAGACCACGTCATCTTCTACACAGGCTCTGTGAGGTCTGGGATGGACATTCTGAATCCAGCTATGCCAATGGATTATGCTGTGTTGGGGATTAGGTTTGTTCCTTTTTACTCTAAAGATTTTTTTTTCCCCCATAAATTACTAAGGAGACTAAGTGTTGGGTACTTAAGGGTGCTTGACCAAAACAAAGAGGTGGCCAAAGTTCGGAGGGGGAGATAATCGAGTTTTGGGGCAGGTAAAGGACAGAGCTGGAGGCAGCTTGTCTCTCTTTTTTTCCAGGATTCAGGGAGACAGAACGGCTGAGTTGCTGCTTGCTGCGGGAAGAATTCACTGTCGCCGGAGGGGTCCAGCCCTGGGAGGTCTGCCATCATCTGCTCGCGTGCCCTGGAATTCTGAGCTCCTCTGCCTGCCCTGCTGGAGCTGAGCCAGCCCTGCTCCGCCGTCGTGGCTTCTTCGGCACCGCTCTTTTTGCTACCGTGTGACCCTGCATCCCCCTGCCCTGCTGGGACACCCTGCCATTCCAGCTACCAGCCTGGGACTTTCCACTGTTTCCAGCTTGGTGCTCTGAGGATCCTTCAGGGGCACCGAGACCAAACTGCCCTGGGTTTTTGTGAAGCAAAGCCCTCAAGGTTCTTGGTACTGTTTTGTTATTAATGCTGTAGTTGTTGTTTTTGTTTGCTTTGTTATACATACTAGTAAAGAATTGCTATTCCTATCCCCAAATCTTTGCCTGAAAGCCTCTAACTGCAAATTTATAATTGGAAAAAGAAGGGGGGGTGGTGGTTTACACTCTCCATTCCAAGGGAAACTCCAGCTTTCCCTGGTAGATACCTGTCTTTCCAAACCAAGACATGCTGTTTCTCAGAACTGTTTTCATTACCATGCAGTAGGTTACCTCCTTTACTGTGAAAAATAAAGTTTAAAACAACTCCTAAAAGTTAAAGTATAAAT